>WYDF02320709.1:0-27932 GCA_009867245.2 Adranes taylori
AACAACACTAAAATGGAACTGGGCAGGGCACGTTGCCAGATTGTCAGATAACCGTTGGACAAAACGCATTGTCGAATAGAGACCGAGGCAAGAAGCGTTTCGGAGTAGAGGCCGCCCACCAACAAGATGGTCTGTTGACCTGAAGTGTGTTAGCAACAACTGGATGCAAACCGCACAGAACAGAGACATATGGAAAAGGCTACGGGAGACCTATGTCCAGCAGTGGACGGGAATGGGTTGATTGATGATGATGAGTATCAGTCCATAAAAATAATAACATTTTATTATTTACAATAAAATAACAAAGGGTATTCCGTAAGGGAGCATCCTTGGTCAATTACTGTTCATTATTTTTATAAATGATATGTCCAAAATAGTATGTAACACAAACCATGTAATAAAAAATTATGCTGACGATACTAGCCTACTACTAAAGGGAATATATATAGAATATATAAAAATGGAGGGAGATAAGTATCTAAAAATACTACACGAATGGTTCGTGAGAAATAAATTAATACTGAATATCCCTAAAACCTTTAACGCTTTAAAATAAAAGAAAACTCAAATCACAAACTCAATAATACTTGGATCGCTACAACTTCAACCCCAAGATACGATGAAATATTTAGGTATCACGATAGGAAATACTATAAAATGGAATTAACACATCACAGAATTAAATATTAAATTGAGTAGAGTTACGTATTCAATTAGAATTATAAAACAGAATGTTGATTCACAAGCACTGTAACATGTCTCATACTTTGAATCACAAATTCGCTTTGGAATAATGTTTTGGGGACAAAGTAGTTGTGCACTTAAAACATTTAGACTCGAAAGAAGTAATAAGAATATTATACGATATGGGAACGAAACAGAGCTGCCGAGGAGTCTCCCAAATAAATAAAATCCTTACCCTAAAATCCATATTCGTATTAGAATGTTTAACGTTTACGAAACCTTTAAAAATAAGAACATGTATGAGACTTATGAGAAAACCACAACCATAACACAAGACATAATTACTACTCATACCCTAAAAATCGTCTTAAGCTTTCTGAAAATAATCCTATTTATACAGCGATGAAATTATTCTATCGCCTACCCTCAATAGTCAATTACAAATTATGATGTATTTAAAAAGAGTGTTATTGAGTTACTACACAGGATTGAACCATATTCGATTCTAGAACACCACGAATCGGATTGAGTTGATTTATGTAATTATGTACTAATGTAATTAATTAAGATTTAACAAATTTTGACCGTTTTTCTACTTTGTGTTATTAATGTACTGATTTGTAGGTGCATGTATATAGATCTTTCAGAAAATAAATATATTCTTTCTTTCTTTCTTTCTTAAAGTAATATGTGAAGAAAGCAGAGAAATTAAGATTTTAATATCTCAAGATTCATCAAGAGAGATTTTCACATAAATTATAAAATTTAAATTCTAAATATAAAAAAAATCTAAATATAAAATTTAAATCTAAATATAAAATTTATCAAAATTCATCAACAGAAAATTAGATAACAACAAAGCAAACCACAACTATGCATGTTTTATGCAAGTAATACGATTATTGTTAATAAATCGAAGTATTATTTAAAAACAATTATAAGCAATACGCACCAAGGCGTGCTTATTTCAATGTCATCACTACAATCTTTTTAAACCTATACTTATATTGTAATTAATACGATTGGATTCATTAGATTAGATTTTAATGTAAACCAACTTTCTGCAAAAACGTGCACACAATATTGTATAGATTCATTTGCCTAAAGTGACGTATTATAATAACCTTTGATGTAGTATAAAAAGACTGATTAAATGTAATAAACGAAACTATCAAGTTAGCATTAGATCTGTGTGTTTTATTCTAAATCACGTCGATCTAGAGGTTTTCCATAGTAATTAGATTGAATTCTAACTACGGGCGAACAAAAGAGTAAAATTAAATTACCCTTTTGTTCACTGATAATGACTGTAATCCTGAATTTTGAAGATGTCAATACGTTTAGATGATTTGGAGATGTTATATTGAGAGACTAGTTTTTTCACCTGGGTAACTTTAAGCAAGAAATCTTGCTTAAAGTTCCATTATTTTAATGCCATTTTCATTTGAGTCACCCATGGCTATGTTCTTTACTTATTTTGCATTTTCAGAGAATTCCGAAAGGATTATTCGTATATTCCTTTTTTAGGTAAAGTATTTTTTGCACAGCGGACATCTAACTATTGCCGGCTGTAAAATGTCGAAAAGTCTAAAAAACTTTATCAGTATTGAAGATGCTTTGAAAAGTCACACATCCAGGCAATTGAGATTTGCATTTCTTTTGCATTCGTGGAAAGACACGTTAGATTACAGTGCAAATGTTATGGAAATAGCTATTAGTTACGAGAAAATATTTAATGAGTTTTTCCTAAATGTGAAGCATGAGACAAGGTAATAAGTGACGGTATGTTTTCAAATTACCTATTATTTATCTGTAGTAGTTTATATTTATTTAGTCAAGCTAATTTAATATATTTTGTTAAAATACTTTAGATCTCTTACACGAAACACTGTGAATTCAACATTTACAAAATGGGATCAGTACGAACTTGACCTTAGAGATAAACTTACAAAATATCAAGTTAAAGTTCATAGTGCTCTATGTGATAATATTGATACACGTACTGCATTGGAAACGATGAAAGATATTATCTCAGCTAGTAATCTATATCTCAGAGATAGAAAACCACCAAATATGATTTTGCTTCGGGAAATCGCAATTTTCTTAACTAGAATGTTACGAATTTTTGGTGCTATTGGTGAGGAGGATCAACAATTTGGTTTTCCAGTAGCTGGACAAACTACAGAAAATGTAAGTGTTAATAGTACAGTTTTATTCTTCATTTTTTGTATTTGGCTTTTATTTGGAAATTGTCAATTATTATAGCATATTGTTTTTTGTTGTATCTGATGATTTAGGTGTTTCAATCTGTGCGTACCAGTAATATAGGAAATTTACCGTAAGTTGCTTCTACTGTTTTTTAATATTCACAGGTAATTAAGGTTGGTCTAGGTCTGGGTTGCAAAAGAAAATATTGACCCCTTTCCCTTAGAAGTCAAGTTATATCTGATAAAATGGAATTAGCCAATAATTTAATGATTATTACATAAGTGTTTTCGTAAATTCAACAGAACAAGAAAAGGCACTATTGAGTAATAGACCGTAACAAGTCTTTAGAATAAGATCTGTATCTAAGGAAGAAATGGAGACTATTATACAGCAATGCTATAATAAAAGAACATGCGCAATTGATGAGGTTCCAGGGAACATAATATTATTAGTAAAAGATGGAATTGCAAAGCCTCCAAGTATAATAATAAATAGATCACAAAGAAGGCATTTAGCCAAATAGGCTAAAAGTATCAAAAATAGTACCAGTACCGAAAAAGAAACACTCTAGTATAATAAAGGACTACCGGCCTATATCTCTGCTGCAATTGTTACTACAACCAACTCTATAAATGGCTTGAAAATAACAAAAAGTCAAGCAGGATACAGAAAAACCAAATGAACAATATATGCTACTCAGGAAGCGTTAATACAAAAATAGGAACTCGAAGAGGAGAAATGATTAAAATCGTTGTTAACAAAATGATCATAAAGAGTAATGATTGAATGGCAGGTATTGGAAGAAAAATATATTTCTTGTGGGGTTCCACAAGGTAGTATGATTAGTGCTCTGAATATTTTTTAATGATCTTCTAAATTCATGTAATATGGCATCAAATATCTTTTTATATGCAGATGATACAAATATTACATTGCGAACTCAGAAAATCAAATAATTAAGTCTATTAAAGAGACTATAAAGAATGTGAAGAGAGTATAAAGAAAGAACCTATAAAGAATAGTTTCAAAAACAATGGGAAAACGGTAGCAGTAAAGAAGACCTTGCTTATAAAGCATGATAAGGTACAAAGCACACAAATAAAAAACACTACAAAAAATATTTTGAAATTACATTTTGAATTAATGCAAGATAAAGACAGTCTTGTAGAAGCAATGATAGGATATGGCATCATCACATGGGGAGCCAGGAGTAATAAAAATATAGAAAGAATTTTCATTCTACAAAAAGATGATTCATATAATTTACAATATTTCCAGAAACAGTTTGTATAGTTTACAATATATCCAGCATCAATCATTCCACAAACAGATAGATGAAAAGAGAAAACTGAAAGAGGAAATCAAACTTCTAAAATCTAAGTTAGTTACCGATAATAAAATGGAGGAAGAAAACTCAAGGAGTATACGTGTTTCTAGCTTAGGATTATAGCTGTTATCAACGCCTTTTCTTATTCCAAATATAGGCTTAAGGTCTCATTGTATCGAACTATGAATCCGATACTTAACTATTACGCTATGACAACCAATTCACGAAACTTTTTATTTAAACGTTGATTATATGTAAGTTTGCTATATTTAATATATGCAAACTTACATAAAATCAACGTTTAAATGAAAAGTTTTCAGAATCCTTGCAGGATACTTTGAGAATCAGGATTCTTGTCCGTTTATAACAGTTAATGAGACACAGAGAGCTTTGAAAGGCAAAAAGAACTTCGCGGCGCCTGGGCTAGACAATTACGAATTTTTGGTGGAAAAGTTTACTTGCACACACGTACATCTCGCCAGAGAATTCACATCGTATCTCAACGGAGAACAGCCTATTCCATCGTGACTTACAGAAGGACGGACAGTATTGCTGTACAAAAAAGGACCATCATTTGATCCAAAAAATTATAGGCCCATAACTTGCCTAAACACTTGCTATAAGATATTTAGTAGCATCTTAAATGAAAGAATATTAAATGCCATACAACTCGTTTCGGGACGTATCTACGAACAACATGGATCTAAGAGAGGCTTGACTGGTTGCAAAGAAAACCTTTTAATTGATCGTTGCGTCATTCAGGATGCAATACAATATAAGCGCAACCTGTCCATGGCCTGGATCGATTATGGCATTTGACACCACTCCACATAGTTCGGTTATCAAATTATTGGACAGCCTGAAAGTAGTGAGTCCACGAGAAATTAGTGAATTGCACGCAAACGCTAATGTCGCAATGGACAACGTTCTTTGTCATTAAAGCTGACAAGAAAAGCGATGTAACGAACCCAGTCCGTTACCAAAGGGGCATTTTCCAAGGCGATGCATATTAATCGGAACATCCATCCTAGGACTTCCGTGCCTCGTGTTTACCTTCCGCGAAATGAAGGTGGCGGAGGTCTTCTGAGTATTGAGTCAATGCATGGCCGTATGGTAATAGGAATGGCTAACAGGGTTATCAACAACCTAAATGATCCTCTTATGAAATTTGTGCACGAGCACGAATTAGCGGCTATGGGGTCATTTCTATATAAGGCTCAACAGATATGCAGGCTAATAGTGGTGATGCAATGAACGTAATCGAGTTAGACATCGAGGCTGCCAAAAAGGTAGTTCGAAAATCAGAAATTGCAATATTCAAACAACTCCATCGGGATAAACCTATGCATGGCTAATTTTATAATATCGCCGAATTGGAGCTATCACCACATTTAACACTCAGCTTCTTATGATCTACTGGACTGCGATCAGAAACTGAGGGATTTATTTTTGCATGGCAAGATGGCGTCATAAACTCGCTTGTCTACCGTAAGAATATAATGGCCTTACAGGCGGCAGATACGAACTGTCGAGCATGCAAATATCAACCAGAGACGCTTCTTCATATTCTTTCCACATGCCCGGTGTATGCTAGAACAAAATACATCCAGCGCCATAATGCCGCCTTAAAAGTGCTAGTTGAAAATGACGCCGTTAAAATCTTTTGGAACTAGGTTTTCCTACAACCCATCAAGTAGCCGCCAACAAACCTGATATTTTGTTATTAGATACCACTAAGCGGGAAATGTTCCTTATAGAATTTTCTAGCCACGCTGATAAAAATATTGAAATTAAGGAACGAGAAAAAGGGGCTAAATATCTAAGGATCCCATATCTACGCCATTCCTCTTCATTGCAGTAGTGGGAGGCGCCAGGTCCTCCCTAATATACTATATTAAGACCATACCGACTTGCGAGGCCAAAGCTGAAAAATTAGCAAGTCTAATGCAAAACGCCGTAATCCTGGGTACTTTGAGTTTACTTCGGTCACATGACCCGACTATGACGCAAGGACTTACTCTATTGTTTAGAGAGTCGTTACGTGCCCAAAGAAGAAGCTCGTGTATGACGTCGTCTTTTTAAAGGTGCTGAAGTTGAGATTCCTTGGAGGTGCGCGCTACAAAGTAAAAAAATATATAATATAATAGTAATACTTTATTGCTGATAAGAAACATAAGTTTATACACAAGTCATAAATTAACAATTTGAAATAGATTACATTACACTACTATTAGTACACAGATATATTACACAAGATAGACAACATAATAAGTTGAGGTTTCACGATATAAACTCGCAAAAAATGAGCATATTTGTATTATTTGGCAGTTCACGACGAAAACTAAAATCTAAAAAACCTCTTTTATTATAAAATGATTCTTTAATTAAGAATCCTTTTAATTTTACACTTTTAGACTTTTGTAGGAAGATTTCTAATAGATGGCAAAGCATTAAAAAATTTAATTGCGTAGTAATTACTACTATTGCAAGCTTTATTGACTCTAGTATAAGGTATTATAACATCTCATCTATGTCTCGTATTATAATTATGATTAATTATGATGTCACGTATGTACTGTAGTGATTAGTATGATTTCTCATGTACATGACACATTAATTGATGTATAGGCAGGGTACCGTGAGTATACGTAACTCACCAAAAGCTGATTTACAGTCATCCCTTTACCCTAAATTAGCAATAATGCGAATAGTACGTCGTTGTAAACTAAATATCTTCCAGGTTTCTGTAGCATGACCTCAATTCAATATGCAAAAAGAAATTATGCTATGTACCTTGCCATAATATGCACACAATAACCAGCTTATTAGTGGAAACCATTTATTTGCTTTTGCAAGTATAGTGGCCATTGCAGTGGTTGCTTCAGTCTCAATATTGCTTTGATAACATGTAGTCGTATCGTCCGCAAAAATTGTCCAATGAACATTCATATCACAATTCTCAAAGTCATTTATATACAGTAAGAATATCAAGGGTACTAAAACAGAACCTTGAGGTACCCCATATAAATTGAACGCGTAGTATGGGACGCTTTATTGGAGAAAGGTCTTTTAAAAATAATATGTACTTTATGGATTGGTTAATGGATGATTGAAATTTTCGAAGATTTATTATAATATTGGCATGTGTCAGCATATACCTTATGTGAAACATTGAGCAATATAAACGATTTTGAAAAATAATATTTTGCAATTTGGAAATTTTATACAGTGAAGCGAAAAGAAAGAAGTGTGAAACAAATACAGATATTATTCTATGAAATATATGAAAGGAATAGATAGCTGAATAATACAAATAATATGAATTTAGAGACGTTATCAAAATCAATCAAAACACAAAATTTTATTAGCTTTTAAATGTTTATTCTTCGAACATTTATACCAGAGATAAACTGCTTATGTAAGAAGCTATAAACATGTGACAACTTTAATGTCAATAAAGTTCTTAAAAACAAAATTAGATGAACCTTAAAGGAAAGCCATTAATAGACTCTGATCAGGTTATTAATATTTACTTTGCTATCCAACAAATTTCGTTGGTCGGTAATTTGCTTTAGATTCATTACTGTTAAATATATTACTCCTGATGTCGTTTATTCTTATTATTTAATATTTGATATTGTTACTTAACTCTTAATACACTGATATACAAAACCACACATTGCGTTCAAATATTAATTATTTGAATGTATGCAAACTTAGATTTTCATTTATGTATATTTTATATTGGATATGATTTTAACCGGCGGTAATATATTAGCAAGTGGTGATAAATTAAACAAAAATTTGGCGGTATATTATATAAACAAGCGGTGGAATTTGGCACTCGGAAATTGAAAAACTGGCAGTTGTTTAAATGAAAGTTATCAGGTGTTTTTTAAAAACACGTGATAAGCTCGCAAGAACCAATTGGAAATTTGCAGTAGCCACTGTTCTTTAAAATACTTAATAAAGTCTGCATAATTCTGATATTTCTACAAAAATAAATTGGCAACAGTCTGAAAAAGCTTTGGACATGTTATAGCATGCATATTGTCTACGTCAGACAAAACTTTTTTCTGTTTAACTTTATTTTTTATAGAACTTTCGATATCGGCTTTTATCTTTGACTTTGCACGAGCCCAGTACATCTGAACTATAATTTCATTCCCAACGTCAGTAAAAGCATTTTGAATGCTTGTCGTTGCATCACAAAGTAAAACAGTTGGTTTCAACACACTCGAAAATAAATCATGAACCTTCTAACGAAGTGGTTCAAATACCATTTTGAAATCATCCTTCTGTTCATTGGTGGCTATCGCTAGACATAAAGGATGAAACTTTCTATTTTTATCGCTAGTACCGAAAACAAGAACTGAGAATCATTGCCATGTTAGTTAGTAAGTCGCATCTGCATGAAACACTTCGACATCTCGAGTTAATTATAACAAATATTTTGTCGACAGAGCAAATCGGAACATCGGAGCATCAAAATTGTCATTGATCAAATATGAAATAACGAACGGTTGGTGAATATCATTTGGGATGTCTGAGTTAAGAGATAACCATGCTTCCAACTCTCCTAAACTGATTGTATGGTTAGCGAACTTCTTGTGATGAAGACATTGTAGATATTGTCTCAATTCAATCATTTTAGGAACTCTAATATTTGGCATTTTTGAAAGTTGTTCCATTATAGCATTTGGTTTCAAATTAAGGTCGAACAATTTGTCTACTTCCAGTTTTACGTTCAGGTTCAGGCCTTTTCACGAAGTTGAGCCCAAATCATCGTGGTTATGATCGGAGGAAGTTCGAAATAGTAACACGGAATTTGAAGTGATCTCAAACAACAAATACACTTTCGCATCGCAGTGCGGATCCAGCTTTTACACCTTGTTAGATCGATAGACCCTTTTCATTGTGTGAACTGGCTTCAGCTTCCTCTTTCCCATCACATTTTTCTCAAATACCCACGAAATACACCGTTTCTTTTTGATTTGAATAAAATCCGAATTTCCACTACTATTGCGGTCGGTATCAGAACCGAACAATGTACTTCAACTTTTTTACACTGTACTCTGGACTCGACCTTGAACTAGTACTACATTCTCCGAATATATCAGGATTCATTATTGAAGAGATTATCGAATTTACAAAACACGACAAACCAAACGTCCTTAAAGCTTTGTGAGGATAACTTGATTTGGGTACAAATTGTTTGAGCGGTTATTTTTGCATATTTGGGGTTACATTTTCAGCGGTAATAATAGAGCGGCGAATTTTGAATTGTTTTAGTTGTATGATGGATTTTTTGAATGGAATTTTCTCTCACACTGAAATTATCCTACATTTTGCTATTATTAATCACTTCAATTTGTTCATTTGTTCAAATGTTGATCATTGTTGACAACGTTAATCAACAAAACATGTCAGTAATGTTCTGTATTGGTTTGATCTTGAAAAATACTATATATAATCTAGGCAATTAATATACCCGCTAATTTACAAAACCTGCCGCCATATTTTGATTTTTTTGGCAGCCACTTTTTAATTTTTCCATCGTTAACATTTTACCGTTTATTCACTTATCCTAACTTCAAGCAATTTGTGTTACCGTTAAATTTAAAATTAACTGACAGCCATTTTATGGATTTCCAACTGCTAACTTTTAACTGATGAATTACTTTTTTTCTCCTTTTTTTAGTTTTACCGCCAAACTCAATAATAATTTATCACCGTCACTTTTTGTATTTTCGACTTTTAACATTATACCACTTTTCCAATAATCTTACCGCTAATTTAATTATAATACCGCCAATATCTTAGTAGATTTACTGCCACTTTGTGTATTATTTACTGCCAGCATTTCACTGCCAGTTCTTTAAAGTCACCGCCACATTGTCAGCTGGCCTACTATTTGCGCTGAAAATGTAACCGCAAATATATAAAAATAGCAGCTCAAACAATTTGTCCCCTTTTATATTTGTACTTAGTATCGGCTAATTAGTATTATTAATATTCTTCTTTCTCATTTTACTATTGTTAATTGTATACATATTTCTTTTATTTCTCTACATATACTGTAATGGGAAATCGTTGAATAAATACATAATATTCCCAAACGAGAGGCTTGCAGAGATTATTTCAAAAAAGAAAGAATATTTACTATAGATGGCCCTTTTTAAATATCATGTATTACAACATATGTGAAACAACACTTAAATAAATTCAAACAGAACAGTAATATCCATAAACATGATACATGAACAGAAGATCAACTTAGAATAGAAAGACAAAGGTTAACAATAGCAAATGCTGGTACACACTATATGGGAGTCGACTTATACAACAGGTTACCAGAGAATCTGAAATCGGTAGATAGCATAAATGAATTCAAACGGAAATTGAAGAACTACCTAATCAATGAAGCGCCTTACGGAACTAATGAAGATGTGTAAAATAGAAAACTTAATTTCTGTGACTTGTCTCTAAAAAGTAGTGGTCCGGGAGACGCGCCCGTTGCGACCCCCCCTTTTTTTTATCTGCGACTATATTAAACTTATCAAGCTTGTAGTAAATCTATTTTCATTTTTTTTTCAGCATGAAGAAATAGCTCTACCGTACTTAAATATATTGTCAACGTTCAGAGACAATGTCCGATTACAAGCTAGAATATTAAAAGCTAATGATATTTTAACTAATTGTGATAGACTTCGAGATGATATATTACCTAATATTGGTGTACGATTGGAGGACAGAGAGGGAGAACCTAGTATTGTGAAGATAATGGATAGGTTAGTTCATTAGAAAAATATAATAGTAATAATTTTATTGTTATTGCTAAAAAATATTTTTTTAAAGGAAACTTCTACGAAATATCATTGAAATTAATGATTATTTTCTTAAAGAAATCAATTACAGTTGAAAATATTTCTTGCTTGTTTAACGACGCTGAACATGTTTATTTTAAACTATCTGGATGGAGAACTATTGTTTGTGGAGTACATTTCTCCTGTCTCACCAGAGATCAAATACGTCCACCATGGAGAAACCATAGAGAAAATATCAGAGTCTTTCAGTGATTATAAAATTATTTTAATTGGCGATTATAACTGCCAGATTGTTTATGGGAAAACAACAGCATGGTTTTGATTGCAAGATGCTCGCCAAACTATATAGCCAATATTTTGGTTGAATCTTTGTCTTCAATTAATCTTGGGATTCATAAGGAACGGGGCTTTTTATAGACTTAGTTTTTTCTAATTTTGACGATTTTTTATGTGCTAGATCAAATGAATATTTGCTTTTTGATCAATACATCATTATGCGGATGACAACAATTAATACCAGTCGAAACAAAGTTGGCAACATTAAGACTTGTAATACATTTTTTGATTATAGGTTCGGTCCGTTAATTTTTTTAATAGTTTGAACGATTATTTTTTGTCGATAGACTGGAATGTTGTACTAGAGAGTTTAAATATACAATCAGCTAGTCATGATTTTATAACATCCTCTATCAAGGAATTCATCTTCGAAAATTATTGATTCTTTTCCTACATGGTTTTGAAGCTCACAAAAATGTATGATAACAAGAAACAACGATTCCAAACGATTTTCTGAATTACGTTTAACTTGTCAAAATCTATCTGTGATATACTATAACAATTATTTGAATCATATCAATAACTTAATTAGACATAGGGGGTTTTTGAAATATTTTTGCGATAAATATACATTTAATGGTTTCTGCAGTACAGTGTTCCTTGATAATGAATCAGGTAATATCGGTAAAGATATTGTTTTCGAAGGTATATAGTACATATAATGCGCACTTACTCCTCTCCAATAATTACTTCAGCGACTATTCTATTAATATTGATTACCCGTCCATAAGTGAAGTTGATGTTTTAAACAAGTGTAGAGGATTATATAAAAAATTTCAAATTGGCTCTGACAGCATTCCAAGTATACTTATAAAAAATTGTTTGATTACTTTATGTAAACCGTTATGCATACTTTTTAAACTATCTATTTTCCAAGGTTCAATGCCATTGGTTTGGAAGCATAAGTCCCAGAAGCGTTGTCCCAATAGTAATGCACAGCGTGCTCTAGCGAAAGTTTTAGGCAACGTTGACAGCTGATCGAAGCGTCAGTGTGTAGATTGAAGTCTCAAGTCTCAACACGCTGGTATCATATGGTAGTGGATTCGTTTAAAGTAATAATGCCAAAAATTGGAAACACTACGAGAACAGTCCGTCGGGTCGGATTTTGCGATAAATATTAAAAGCTAATGAGCAATAGAGCAACGTGTCGAAACAGTGCGCGGTAAAAAAGTGCCCGACAAATAAGTGTCCCAAGTTTCGAGAAAGTCGAACAAACATCGAAGACGACTCGCGTGCGGGGCGGCAGTCTACTGTAACAACTGACAACATAAACGCTTCAATCAACGTTGTTCGACGAAGACCGGAGATTCACAGCAAGAGAAATTGAGGCGGATACAGGAATCTCGAAAACGAGAACGCATCGTATTTTAACACAAGTGCTAGGCAAACGAAATGTGGCAGTGCGGTGGGTACCGCAGTTCTTGTCACCGAACAAAAAGCAACACGTTTGGAAATTGCGCACGAATTGCTTGCTTGTTATGAAAATGAAGGTGAAACCTTCCTCGATCGCATTATCGCAATTGATGAAACCTGGATAGGTGACTTCGAGCCCGAAATGAAGTTTCAGAGCGACGTTTGGAAGAGTCCAGTTCCGCCGAGAGCACAAAAAGTTTGTCGCCAACAGTCGAAAATGAAAAAGAAAGAGGATCTTTGCCTACGATAAACGGGGCGTAATCGCCACAAATCGCGTACCGACGGGTGTACTAGTGTCACTCGAGGGTTCTTCACAATGCCTTGCGCCCAATAATCCGTAAATTGCGTCCAGGAATGTTGCAAAGTGGTGTGTTGATTTTGCACGATAATGCGTGTCCGCACATCAGTGCACCGATCATCGAACTTCTCTAAAAATACGGCTAGAAACAGATCCACTTATAGTCCTGATCTGAGCCCAACTGACTTCTATCTCTTCCCCAAGCTGAAGGAACCCCTCCAGGGGGTGTGTTTTCCGATGCTGGAAGAGCTCCGGAGAGAAGTGACCCGACAGATTCGGATGCTGAATTAAAATGGGATGCTGAACGGAATCCTAGCACTTCCGCGCCGCTGGCAATCGTGCATTGATAAGGGAGGGGATTATATTAATGCCTGTAACCACTTTTATCTTCTTCAATAAATATTCTTCTATCATAATAAATACTATCAAATCATTAATACGGTAACATCAGAGCTGATCTAAATTTAAATAGCCTTGAGCAACGCCGTAGTAATAATGATATGCTACTGGTCTATAAAATAGTGAATAATCATATACATTGCAGTGAACTCTTATCACTTATTAGGTGGAAAGTGCCTTCACACCAAATTTGATCCAATTAAACTTTTTATGTAAATACTTAGAGCAAACTATGTAAAGCACTTGGATATAAACAGAACACTAGATGTTATCAATAGGAATGGGTTTTACTTTTGTCTGCCAATTCAGAACTTTAAAGCAGTGGATAATAGAACAATTCTAAGTATTTTAATCTGATATTTACAGCATTATTATGTATTGAACCGCTAGGACAGATTAAGTTGGATCGTGTTTTGTTTTATGTATTGTCATTAATTTCGTGTTAAGGACATTGCCATTTCTTGTATAGTCATTTATTTTTGGTATTAAATGAGGTTACTACATCATTTATTGTAATTATGTTCATCTGTTGACTCCCTAGTAAATGTGATTGTAAACTTTTGTAATGCGAAGGCGTAAACAAATAAATAAAATTCATATGCTTCTGTAGATTACATTGTTTATGCTTCTTCGATTATAAAATCTTTTTGCATTTTCAATTTACTGTGACTTCGATTAGTTTTTTTTTTTTTTAGAGATAGCCTGTTGCGTGAGAAAGAAGCAAAACGTATATCCGATGAGCAAAAGGTAGCTGAAAAAGAGCGTAAAAGACGCGAATTGATTGCAGCACAAGAAACTAAAGAAGCTCAAAGAAAAATTCCTTCATCCGAAATGTTTAAAAAAGAGATTGATAAGTATTCAAAGTTTGATCAGAATGTAAGTAGTTTCTCATATCAAAATTGTAGGAGTTCATGTTTTACATTTTCAGGCACATATGACTAAATGTCCAATGAGTTCTTTGGGAAACATATAATTTTTAGTAAATTGTAGAGGATCAGTAATAATTCTTTATACATTTTACTGAAATTAGAATATTGATAGTATCATGGACCATTTAAATTAAATTAAGAGAAGCGTTATGTTGTCATCATCCACGTGTATTTTAGTTTTAGGTTTTTACGAACGTTTTCGGGAACTAGGCCCCTTTTCAAGCTTAAAACTATTGACAACGTTAAAGACTCATTTTTAAATTCAATGGTATGTATATTTAACAATGTTAATAATAAAATTCTTTACCTTAAGTTCGAGTGACGACTATTCATGTCTCCATTTTGTCGATCACTGAAGAACGACGTTTTTCCAGGATAGAAGTGATTTTAGTTTAGTTAAGTTAGTACCTCTCCTTATGTTGATACCTTTGCACAAAACGAAAACATCACCTCCCACCAACTCCATTGGTAAAATACTACTTCATAAAAACTTTCATGAACTTAATACTAAACGTTTTCTTAAAAATTACAACTTCATAGTAAATGTTCATATAAATATATAAAAAGCTATCTAACATAATTAGGAAAATTCAATATCCATCAAGTAATGATCCAACAGCTTAATTCTTATTACTTTACTATATTTGTGAACAATAAAGACAAAATTTCACCATTTCATAAAAGTGGCATTTATTC
This sequence comes from Adranes taylori, assembly GCA_009867245.2. Taxonomy (NCBI): domain Eukaryota; kingdom Metazoa; phylum Arthropoda; class Insecta; order Coleoptera; family Staphylinidae; genus Adranes; species Adranes taylori. The sequence continues at coordinate 15,118 of WYDF02320709.1, forward strand.
AATTACGTGCTCTTTTGGTAAAGAATACATAGGTCAATCAGGTAGATTACTTATCAGCAGGATAAAGGAACATGTCGGCAGTATTGTACACAACAAAACAAATTCTTGCTATTCATATTAACGCATTTAATAATCCTGAACATAAATTCGATATTGAGACCAATTGTAAATTCCTTCACTACATAAACAAAGGATAAAAAATGAATATAGCAGAGAACCTTGAAATAAAGCTTTACAAAAAAAAACTTTTGATAATTTGAACGATCAGGTAAATTTTACAGATTTTTTCAAAAATTTAACTTTACGTTAAAAAATAGTGTCTTCAACTAACTTTAATTTGGATAGTTCTTTAACCACATTTGTTTAAAATGTTAATGAATAAATTCTGAATTTTAAAATCACTTAAAAAATATGTCTCCGTTTTTAAATATATGTGACTCAATTTTAAATTATGATAAAAGTTGTGATATGACTATATGTATTTTCATGAAGTCTTATATGAACATTCACTATGGAATTGAAATTTTTAAGAAAACGTATAGGATTAAGTTCATGAGAGTTTTTATGAAGTAGTGTTTTACGATGGAGTGGTGGGGGCTGATGTTTTCGTTTTATCTAGCACTGAAGAAACTTGATACAGAATCAGTAACCTTGTTTATAAGAGATTTTTAAAATCTACGCACTAAAAATGTCTCGACATAAAGAGAGGGACCAACTTAACTAAAATCACCCCTGTCCTAGAAGAATGACGTTCTTCAGTGATCGACAAAATGGAGACATGAATAGTCGTCACTCGAACTTCAGGTAAAGAATTTTACTATTAACATTGTTAAATATATGTATTATTGAACTTACAAGTTAAACCACTATATGTATTGACTTGAAATTTTGTTTTTATAGGACTGTAGGATAGAAATTGTGGCATAGAATGGTAGAGGTAGGTTAAGGATGTATATAAGATAGAATGTGAGCATAAGACTGAGGGAGAACATGTCGGAATGGTTTAATGTTGATACGGGAGTATAGCAAGGTTGTCTATTGAGGGGTAGTTTATTTACATTTAATTGTATTACACCTGGATGTGTTACTTTGGAGGAATAATGCTGGCAAATGGTGAAATAGACTTATTGCCATATATGGAACATATGTATGGCAAGGGAAAATAGGAAAACCATACAAGAAACAAAAGACGGAGAAGATATTGTTGCATCCAACATATAATAATAATGTTTTTATTGTGATCAACACTGTAATTGTATAGAAAGACAGGGATTATATAGAAAGAATGCAAACTCGAGACTAAAATGGATAATTGGAGGAGATAGTTCTGGTGGCATTGTATATGATGGAGTGCTGAGTTAAAGGGTTCTAAAGATGACAAAATTTAAACAAAGTTTATGCTAGACTGTGAAGAGCTTATTGTGAGGAATGTGTTCAGAGCAGCACTTAAAGAAGATAATTTAGGCAAGTTGTGTTGGGAATATTTAAGAGAAAAAAAGAAGAAGAGAATAGAGTGGTCGTCGGATGAATGTTGTAAAGGACAAACAGAAAAGTAGGTGGGCGTTAATGGCTGAGGGAAGATTGAAAGATGTTGAAATGCAGCAAAGGGTTGGAAGGATAATGAGGTATAAATGAATGAGAGGAAGCAGGAGGTACAATAGGAGATTAAAGAGACCGAAATATATAAGGGAGGCTAAAATTACGAATGAGAAGAGAGTGGCAGCGAGATTTAAATGTGGAAATGACAGAGTGAACTAAGGTGTCAATTATTTAAGGGATGATATATTTCCACTTGACTTCTATTGCAGCTAAAAGATAATTCCTATTTTCAATCATTCATATTCCCCGATTGTGCACCCTGGTTTCATTGCATTCATATAGTCTTTGACAACCTTTGAAGCGTTTCAGATATGTTTCAGCTCATTATCATGTTGAATCGTGTACTTAGAGGCATTACCTCTTCTAGATGTGGCTTTAAACAGATTTCATGTTTTAAACATATTTACCGCAGACCTTCAATTCAATATATAATTAAATCCCATACTAAATCCTAAAAACTAGAAATCTCAACCGTTTGATTGTGCAATGAGTATACTTTGGATTAATTGGAAATTGTTCGTCTAGCATAGGTAATACCATCATTTTGAACATGTTTACTCTTTTTTGGAGTCTCTGAAAGCTAATTGTTCATACTCTAATGTTGTTGACCAGTTTAATTTTGCTTTTTTTTGACTGAAAAGGTGTCGCCGGAGATTTTGTTGGCATTTGTCGGATATTTTCATTAACAAATTTGATCAGGATTTATAACTTTATCACAAATATTATTTAGAAATTATATTCGGCTGTATTGGATTTGTTTTATATTATTTAAGGGACTTCCAACTCATGATGTAGAAGGAAAAGAAATAAGTAAAGGACTATTGAAAAAATTACAAAAATTACAACAAACTCAAGAGAAAAAATATCAAGAGTATTTAGCATCTCTTGAATAATTATTTAATTTAATTTGTACGATTAAAATACGTTTTTAATTTTTAAAATGTGTTTAATTTTATAAGCATAATGTTTTTGCCTAATCTATTTTCTTTACTGATCAAGCAGTTTCTTCTAAGACGGTACCAATGTAATTGACGAGCTTATGTCAATCATTTGATTCTCATTCTGTGACATCAAAAAATTCAACCTACTTCAATTGGTGGGCCAAATCTTGCTACTAAAAAAATGAAGTTGATAAATGAAGATGATGGATGAAGATGAAAGATTTCGTTCCAAACAAAAAAGGTTAGCAGCTTATGGTTTAATGTTTGAATCCTACTAGAAAGCTACTAATCGTAATCCAAGCATGCTTTTTTGAACCGAGCATGCATTGCCGGCTAATACCCTGTCAGTATACCTTGGAAGATGGGTGGTGATTATGGTGGTTGTTGATTTAAGTTGGTTTTTGCCCTCTTAACCAGGCCGCTCAGTTAGTAGTTGTTCGTATGGTACCTTTGAAGAATGGATTCAAGCAGTTTCTGATTAGTTTCGATCCATCCTGATAGCGATCTTCTGAGTGAATGTTTGCCTTCTCCCTGTATCATGAGTTTGTCTATATGATTCGCTTTGTATGTGTCCGAACACAAAATAACAAATATATCAACCCCAGAGGCAAGTAAATCAACCTCAACTGTCCGGCACCGTATACCACAGAATCCTCACCTTTTTCGGACATACCACCAAATCGGAAAATATAGATAACCTCATGATACAGGGAAAATCAGAAAGAAAATGTTTACACTGGAAATCGCCAACAGAATGGTTCGAAAAACTGCATAATTCCATTCTTTAGCGATACATGCGAACAACTACTAACTGATAGAAGTTGAGAGGTCTGGTTAGGAGAGCAATGAATAACTTAAATCAATAACTGGAGATCGCCAACAGGATGGATCGAAAAACTGCATAATTCCATTCTTTAGAGATATATGCGAACAACTACTAACTGAGAGAAATTGAGAGGCCTGGTTAGGAGAGTAATGAACAACTTAAATCAATAACCACCATAATCACCACCCATCTTTCAAGATGTCAGTATATTAACCGGTAATGCATGCCCAGTACACAAAAGCACGATTGGGTTATTCGCCAAAATTTTAGGCGATCACAAACCTAAGTAAACATAAGTTAGATTGATATACCGTATTTACTCGCATACGACGCGCACCTTTGGTTCTGAATATCTTACATGAAATTTAAGTGTGCGCGTGGGATTCCCAAAATCAAAATGTTGTGTGCATTGCGAGTCGAGCACTTACCGCTTGCGCCACATCGCTCGTTTGTTTCAAATAGTTTTTTTTTAGAGTATATAAAGTATTGTGCTTCCTAGACTCTTCTCTATATTCTGTATTGAAAGACAGCAGTATTGATTTTGTTTTAGTCGAGCAAAGGTGATTACGTGGTTTACCTTGTTTGAACTGTAGTTAGTAGGTAAAAATGAGTTCTATAAAACTTTAGCATTCGTTTACGGTCGGCGAAAAATTAAAAGTTATTCGCCCAGCTGATGAAATTGGTAATCGTGCGGCAGCCCGTATATACGATATTCTCGAATCATGTATAAGAGATTCGAGAAAGAAAAAAGAGAAGCTTATGGATGGTAATACTGCTAAAAATAGAAGAGCATTTTGCGGTGGAATCCCAAAGTTTCCTCAAGTAGAAGAGCAGTTGTTTTGGAAATTACACAATTAAAAGCCGCACAAATAGCAAGGGAACTTCAAATCCCCAATTTTAAAGCAAGACGAGGATGGATAATTACCTGCTGGTATTATTCTTAGGTGCCAAGAAAAAGGATAAATGAATAATCCGCTAGTTTTAGAGTGGATGAAAGGTGTGTGTGGGAGCGGCGACTAAGTGCTCTTTTAAAACCGAAAAGTATGTTAGTGATCCACAGTTTCCACGGACAATGTGAAAGAAAGGCTTCCAGAAGGTAAATCAATGCAAGTTTGCATTCGTGCTGGAATGACATCATTACTCCAACCACTCGATGTTTGCATTAATCGCCCTTTGAAAGCCCATTTGAAACATGTTTATTCCGAATGGATGGCAACTGCAGTTCATGAAATGGCCCCAACAGGGAAACTCAACAAGTTTGACATTTATATGCGAGTGGATTTTGGCTGCATGGGATCTTATTTCAAATGATTTGGCTGTGAAGAGCTTCAAGAAATGCTGAATTTCTAATAGCCTCGATGGAAATGAAGACTCTGCCACATAGCACGATGAAGACGATCATGTACCTATTCTTATAATTAATTTTTATTGTACAAGTAATAAATAAGAATCAATAAAAAAATTACGTTTAGTTTATTCCCAAAAACTGCAATAAATTTTTTGGGTGTGCGTCTTACGCGAGTAAATACGGTATTTGTGTTTTTTTTTTGTCTGCATGAAATGCGGAGTATTCTCCTATAGCACCACATATTAAAATCATCCATTCTTTTTCTATTAATTGATTGGAGGATCACCAAATTTATTTTAGTGGCCATACTAATATTATGATTCCTCCAAATCCCTGTTCATGCCGATATTGTAGCGCTACCTAACTGAATGCGTGTTCGGATTTCCTCATCGCAGCCTCCTTGAATATTAATGATTGTCCCATCAAAATGAAAGAATTGCCACCTATAGCCATGCCACCTATGTGGTGTATATCAAGCCTGTGTTGTGTATTCGGTGAACGATCGTGGTTTTTATTTCTCCCAGATTGACACGAAGTGCCACACACATCATGGAAATTTTTCAAATCAGTAGCCTATCAGCAGCATAACGGAGGTTCGATATCTTCATGTCTCCGATTCGCACACCGTCTTCCCAGTCTATCAACACAAGTTTCATGATATTTTCGCTACATAGGTTTATATTCGCTACATAGGTTGTATAGTAATGGCGACAATATGCAGCCTTGCCTAACAAGCTTTCCAACGGTACATTCTGGCGAATAGTTGTTTTATAATCTAACTATGGTGTTGCTTCCCCATCAGTGCTGCTAAATAACGCGGAATGCTCATTTTGGTCCAGACAGGCCACAAGTAATCACACTACACACTCTCAAAGGATTTCTCGTAGTTCACGTAACATAAGTGTATCTTCAAAAGCTTTTTCAATAAGAATAAAGCTTAGTTCGCAAACTCGCGATTTTCAGACAACTACAAAATATGCGTAAAATCTATTTGACCATTCAAATGTGTCAATTTAGTGGCGGAACCGAGCGATTTTGGGCCAAATGAAATAAATTGGTTCTAGTTTATTTCTGTGACAAATCGGGACAAAAGATCATATAGTTGTCAATGTAATTGATGTTTATACTTGTCAGATACGCCTGCTGCCAAGTTTTTGGTGTATCTATTAATGATTAACGTGTTTTCTAACCTCTTTTTAAGTTTACTTACGTAAAAAAATAATCTTAATTTAAGTAATTCTAAGTTTAATTTTTTATGAGTTTAATGTTTATTTTATAGTTGTATAATTTAATTCTGTTTGTTTATTTATTTAAATAAATATATATTTTTTTAATTTGGTTAGTACATTGGATTTAGTTTGTAGTTTCTCTCTTTTTATTAACGAAAGATGACGATCCCAAACAGGAGAACGTGCTTCCACCACTAATCACCAATCGAATCAAGGTTTCTTTAAATGAAGATTCAAATTAAGATTGATGTCCTCTTTCATTTTGTACGCAAACGTGCATTAGAAACCCATTTTGGTCAAATTCTCGACTGCATTTTCGCAAAGCTATACAATGTTTGAATTACAGTCCATGATGCTTATTTAAAGTCTACTTTTACTAAACTCTACATATGTACCAATACGTATTAATTTTTGTTATAAGAAAAAATCGATTATTTTTAAACTAACTAATTATGATAACCGTGACGGCACAACAAATAAATGTTGAAGAATTGAAGCAATTGCGTCTAACAAGGCAACATTCCTCTCATTTCGGACTAGCAACATAATTGCATTTCTACATTAATACCAACCCGCTAATAATTAATAACACTACAATTTCGTCGCTAGTCTGAGAACTTGCGATTTTCCTATCAAAATTTGTCGCAAAATCGCGATCTTATACAGATTGTGATGTATGAAAAATAAAAGTGACATGGCAATATTTTGAGAACACTAGGTTGTTGTATGAATTTCGAATTAACATTCAAAAATATTAGTTTAAAAATCACAATAATGTATAAATTATTGTAAGTGCTTTACTTACGTAAAACAAACTTATTTTTCTCAGATAATTTATTATGCAACCGTAATTACTTGATGTGCAGTTATTAGATTTTCACACCGGATTCTTTAAAGCGTTGCTATCTTTTGCACTGTATAGATTTAGATTATTATGCGATGTATCAAGTCGCCAAAACTGAAAAGAAATAGAGATAAAGTTATATATAATTAAAATTTGTATATAATTATGACAAAATATGATATGTGTGATGTCATATGCGAAAATTCTTTTGGTCTATACATTTCACTCTTATTTATTAATTGGCATCAACTGATACCAACTGTCACTAATTGATAAAAAAATATTAATATGATAAACAACCTATTACATCTTAAGAAAAATTGAAGGGATTTTTTATTGACAGTGTTTATTGATTTAGTGTTTTAGAAAATGGCCGTTTGCGTACTAGAACTTTTGTACAGCGATAAAAGTAATTTGTATTATCTAATATGAATAAAGTATAGAATAATTTGCGATAAATAAAAGTTGATACGGTATTGTTTTGTAATCGTTTTTGTTAAATATGTTGCCGTTTACAGAGAAAATCTGTAAAAAGCCGTATATAAAAAACTTTCAACTATTTATTACTTTTGTAAACAATCATTTTTGTAATTGTTAGTCATAGGAAAATTCTTTAGATAATAATATATCAGTGATTAGTGATTAATTAGTGTATCTGACTGGAGATTTGGCCAAATACTGATCAACAGGTGTAATCTTGTAAGGTAAGTCATATAAATATTTCTATTAGATTTGAAAGTGAACATAAAATCATATGCTTAAACACATCTATGTTGTTAAAGATTAAATTTTTATGAGTAAGACTTGTATCTCGATAGGAGTTTATGAAACAGTTTACTGAAAAAAATTATAAGCAGCCAATCCGTTGAAAATGGGAAAAACATTGCTGGTTTACTTTACTCTGCCCGGCTAGTTCACCATTATGTTTTACAGGATTAAAATTAAAATGTAGGGGAGAGTCTTATATATTGGAACAATTTTCAGATTGTACAATATTTAAGGAGTTCTTGTCAAAATATTGCAACCATTTATTTTTTTGCCTTATAGCACAATCATTTTGCAATTATTACAAATCACCTTTGAATGTCTAATTTAAAAACAGTAGTCTACAGAGTGTGTTGTATATGCTGACTGAAAATGTTCCAATGTACCTTTGAACAGGCGGTCATGTACCTCTGAACATTACTAAATATATGTATTATCATTGTTAAAGAATGTATTTAATAAACAAAATAACATTTATATTGGTACAAAAATTCAAATGAACAAATAGTATTTAGTATGTAATATTAGAAATATAGTATTCGGAGGAAAGGTTAACATCTTCACACCAAAACTTCCAGCCTTTTCAATTACAGCTACGTTGTATGGTTGTCTGGAAGCATCAATACATGATCGATGGTTTGACATGATCAATGAAAAATTCTAATCACTCTAGAAATAGGTTCTCGTTCGACCAGACGGATTAGCACATCCTTTACTAGCAACTGGAGCACCTTTTTGTGGTCCATAAAGTGGACTCTTGGAAAAATGAACATTGATGGTTACCAACTGCATTTATCGTTGCTATTAAAGTGACATTTAGGCCGTGTTCCCCTGAAATTGCACTGCCAAATTGTTCTATGCCTTTAGGAACCAAAATTTTGGGTGGAAAATGGACGGTAGGTAAACCGGTTTCGTCCACATTAAAAATTCGATGTGAGGGAATGGTCCATATTTTTCGACCACCATTTTTAAGTTTTCATGAAATGTTTGCCAGTTGTGCCGGTTAAAATGGTAGAACGCGCTAAAGATTTTGATTCGGACTTCCTTAGGGAAATCAGGGCGTTACATTTTTTTAAATCCTCTCATCCACTCAGCACCGGCAAGCTGATTTTCATCCCACTTGTGAGGGTAATTAAGGTTATTAATTTTGGAATATTCGAGCTTGGCATGCTTTAAGCAGCTTTGGAGTGCTAGTTCCATAATATCTGTAAAAACCTTTTTGACTGCATTATTTGGTTTATATTCAAATGTGTCAGATTCATGGGACCTTAGGGCTTTGACAAAACGATGCAGAGTAGAGAGTTAGACATTAAAAACTGCAGCTGCCTCCCGAAATCAGAAATCAATAGTAGTCACAGCGTTTACAGCATTTTCAATAACTTTTTTATTAATTTTCTCTCGTTTCTTACTCACCTTACTTCTAGGCATTTTTCTAACAAGGAAAATACTATTACCAAAAGGAAACACTGTTTATGTTGTCCAATATTGAATTTTGAAAAGCAGTTTTTTATTAATTAACAAAATGATATTTCAAATATTAAATTTAAAACAAAATTTGTACCTTGGAGCGTACCAAGGTACAAGACCTACTATGTTCCAAGGTACAATACAGTATACAACAGGTTAAAAACATCTACTGGTATTTTTAGGTTAGGGCTACATTCAATCTAATGCTACTGAAATATATTAAAATACTTACTAGTAATTACTACCTAAAATTCTTAGTAGTTTCACAATAATGTTTTAGGTCACTAATTATTCACTCACAAAAATACTCACTAATCGGACATATACAATGTATAAACACTTGATTTTCGCGATATCTAACAGTTTCAATAGAACTAGCTTGCTTTTGTAATAATTGTCACCGTGGCAACGTTGACAATTATTACAAGTGTCACCGTGGATAAACTACGTGTGCAAATTTTCAAACGCATATGTTGAATTTTAGGGAATAGTATCCATAAAGCTTAAGTTGTTTAGGATAGTGGTCACAATAACTAATAGATGGCGTTTGTTTGTTTAAAAACGGGAATGTTCCAAGGTACAACACTGTCCCCTATTGTTATTTTTGAGAAACGTTATTTTCGTAACTAGATTTTAAATAAAAAGTAGCTACATTTGTAACTAGAATCTACCAGGGTCGATATAAAAAATAATTACAAATTTTTTTAGACAAATCTTTGTCTTAACTATAGTGTTTGAATATATTCTCTCTAGGTCTATATGAATATCTAGAATTTCAATATCAACTACGTTTCGATATTTGAATAGATCTGCAGTACAATATTAACAAAATATAAATAATAACATAACAATATCCAAGGTACGAGCGTTTATGAAGTATATATTATTAATGCAAACTTATCAAATGAACGTAAAAGAGAATAAAAATAGAGAAAAACGTAAAAGAGAAACAGAAAAATGATAAAAATATATTTCCCTCTTCACAACGAATGAGAATATCGCCTATATAGAACCGTGGAAAAGATCTCACGAGCAATTTAGCATTTTTAATTAGCGTTAGCATTCGCTACGAAGAAGGGATTTCGCGGGAGTGTGGAGGAAGAAAAGAAAATGGTTGGGAGCTTGTCTTACAGAGAATAAAGGAAGGTAGCTGTATGCCGTTCGCGTTGATTTATAACGCATTTAGAGGTTGCGAAGCTATAGTTTTTTTTGAAAGCATTTTTAACATTTCTAAAGTTTGAACGATATGTACAGTGCGGTATTTAAATATATATAGAAAATATTTTAAATTAGTTTAAAATAATGTCGATTTTTATTTTTTTAGAAATTCTTATATATCGTTTGTACCGTCTAACACCAAATTATTTAGTAGGTAGATATCCATCTCTAAATCTAGAAACTAGAGATCATAAACAATTGTTAGTTTTAAAAACAGCGCTAAAACTAGTTTATTTTGGCACATGCCATGTGCTTACTAACAGTTTTATAAGTTTATTGTTAGACTAACAGAGTACGGACTGATAAAGCTATAAGTTGTTCCTTATTATTATGATGAACTACAATAACAAAATCTAAATAAAATCAGGGCTATATCTTTGGAATTATTAGAGTTAGACTTTCATATAGGATATTGTTTTAAAGAGAATCACGAACAGTCGTAATATATAAAAAGTTTTAGAAAAATCTTTTTATTGCTTTGTGTTTTTATAATCTTTTAAATCTTTTTATTGCTTTATAATATTTTCTTGTGTCGCCTAGCAAAAAAAAATTAACAATTTTTGGCACAAAAAAATTATCAATTAATTTTAATTGAAGATAATTTCTTTGGGTTAAGTATTGCTTTAAAAATAACCACGAGGGTTATAATATATAAATATATGTAGGATGTTCCGGAAAACTTTTTAAAAATTTTTAATTGTTCAGTTGATTCAATTTTGCCACATTGTCAAAATTGAGATTTCTTTGTCTTACTTATGTTCCCCAAGTTTCATTTTTCTTATTTTAACAAAACTGAACTAATATTATACAGTTGCACGTTTTTTAAACTTTATTCTTTGGCCAATAAAAAATCTTTCGATACAGAAGTTTAAAAAAGATTTGGAAAATTATAAACACTTTGTACATAGTCAAACCGTTATCTTACAAAAAGTTGATTCCGATAAAAAAAACGTTTTCAAGGCACTATCTAAGATAGATTAAGTTTAAAAGGATTTTTTTATCTGCAAGGGGTCCGGAGATATCGCAAAATTACGTTTCAACTTCAGACGTGGCAACGTCGTATTTTATGCGAAATAATGCCTATAAACTTATTAGTTGTATACATGCTTTAATAAACTACGTGTGCAAATTTTCAAACGCATATGTTGAATTTTAGGGAATAGTATCAATAAAGCTTAAGTTGTTTAGGACTTGGCTGCAAGAATCACACACTTGTGTACCAAATTCCACTAAAATCGATTTATTAGGGTCTTGAGTTATTTGTGTTGCATATACATATCTAGACATTGAGAAATACTGACTATTAGCCCCTCTTTGATTTACGAAACATGAATTTCATATATTTCATATACATGTACATATATGGTAAAAAGAAAGGAAAAAAAAATGACTGAACAAGGTCCTGTATAAATTAAGAATTATGAAGAACGCATTAGACGAGCGCAGAAAGGATAATGCGAAACAATAAGAAATTTTGTCTCCAGTTTTTCTCCAGTCGTAAATTATATTTTTTTGATTACGTAAAGAGTGTCATAAATTATCGTTTGTCAGCGTTTTGCGACGACTTAAAAAGAAAGTCGCCTTTTAGTGCCTTCAACCGGTAGGCAGCTTTGCAAATTAAAAAATATATTACGTTAAAAGGAAGACTAATATTAAATATGATATTTCTTTGTTTGGTTTTAGTTATTTCAATTTTCATTTTATTAAAGTCTATTTAGATAGTGTGGAAAAAGTTTTTCAAAGATATCGCGGTTTGAATGGCGAAGGGATGGTAATATGTTTTTCGCTGTATATTTATATTTTTCTCTCTTCTATGTTCCTCTTAAAGAGATAGGGCGTTAGTTGTTCTGGGAAAAGAATACAAATTTTAACAAAATTAAACAATTTAGTTATATAAAAAATTTTAATTGCTTTAAATCCATGTAAACATCTGAATATTTTAATGCAATATTTTAAATATTCTGTATTTGATAGTGGACTAATTTTGATAGATCATCTAATAGTAATAATAATTAATTTAAAAAAAAATAGAAATTATCGTAGCAACATTAAGACGAAATAGAAGTAGCAACATTAAGACATGCTAATTCATTAATTTTTTATTTTTCTTGTCAAATTATTATTTGTAGACAATACAATACAACATACATATATAGTGCATCGCCGAGAAATAAATATATTATCTTTAAACTTCTCTTTTCCTAATTGTGGTCACCAGTTTGTTTGCTAGTTGTAGTCGAGGTATCATCCAATTGTGGGCATAGTGTATATAAAAAAAATGTTTAAACTTATTTATTTATTTGTGAATACACTTCGTCCATTGTTCAATGTGCAAATATGAAAACTAAATAAAAAACAGAAACCGAAAATAGTAAATAGGTATTTAATAAAAAATCTACTAACTGGAATTAAATTTAATCTATATATATATATATATATAGATTAAATGTATGTATGTCCTTTATGTCTGACTACACCATTCATCCGATCGACATGAAACGTTAGGACTTTGTTGAGTACACTCCCGGGAAGGTTTCTGTGAAATTAGTTTTTTGAAATTTTATACTGGACCAAAGAT
>WYDF02320710.1:0-14447 GCA_009867245.2 Adranes taylori
AAATATCGTTCTAACTTTGACCTCCTATCAACCCGCACTGGCCAGCGTGATAGGAAATGGCTAATTTCCTCTCAATAATTGGGGATTATTGAGAGAGGCCTATGTTCAGCAGTGGACGAGAAACAGGCTGTTTGATGATGATGATGATGAATTGATTGAAATACACTTTCTAGTGCAGAGTTTCCCAACTTTTTTTTTACGTCGAGCATCTCCGGGTAATAATTATATAATACCATGCGCTCCACCCCTAACAAAACTTAACCTATGATCGTAGATACGTCGCAAGTTGAGGCGAACCGCCGAATCATCGAGGCGGTGCAAATAGACACATGTCGGGAACAACGATCGAATGGATGAATTAGGGACAGAATGAGGTAATGAAATAAATTGGTAAATGGAAATTACATTGTTAAATGGATTTTTCTTTCGGAAATGCAAACGCATTCCCATACTCTCAGATATCTCTAAATATTGTATCTAATTTATTATTTGCTTTCAGATCGGTGGGATTATATGGAAGATAAGTACCACGGTGCTTATACTCCATGACAATTCCAAAAAGTTAATTCATATTTATATTATTACATGATTTCATATATTGTTACAATTTGCATTTATTAAATTGAGTCTACTACATGTCCCATTAATAATGAAATCCTCTGGGATAAAATATAATTGAAAAATGGTAAAAGTTTAAAAAGAAAACATGTTGTATAAATTATAGTAATTAAAATATTTGACAACGCAAAGTGACACACTTACATTCCGCTCAAAGGTTATTAAATTTCATATCTAATAATCAAAATAAGATATGTACAAAGCAGCATAAAATATTAGCTTGCATTTTATAGAACTATATCATATAGCACGCGATACACGAAAGTGGGATTAATTAAGTAACCAAGACCAAGTAAATGCATATATCTCTAAAGGTCCAATTATTTAATAGTAAGTAATTTTTGCAGTACATGCGAAAATCATTTATTTATTACTAACAACAACTGTATTATGGATTTTATATATAAGACTGATTAATTGTAATAAAAACGATCTTTCTTATTTAAATGTCAAGCAATGTATTTTTATTAAATAACACCCGTTTTCTTAAACATAATTAATCCATCATTACCAATATTTAGTATAGCTACTTGTTCTAAACAAATCCGGGCAGCTTTGCTTTCCAGGTGGCTTTTACCTTATTCTGTTTATTTTTATTTTAAAATTTAACATTTGCTTAGTTTAGCATTACTCTTGTCACTGTGTTTTTTTAAACTGTTTGAAAATAGGTCGTCATCAAAACGTACAACGTAAAGAAGGCTAAATTGTCAATGCCTGGTTTGTTAATGCGGAGAATTCCGGATATCGTTAAAATTTCAAAATCAACTTTTCACGACATTCTAAAGAAATATGCAACTGGTAATAGGCACTTAAAGGAAAAAATTGAAGCGGACGCCCCAAGAAAACAACTTCTACACTAGATAAAATTATTTGCAGAAAATCCGTTGCTAATCTAATGAAAATAGCAGTTGACATTGTGCGCGAAATGCGATAAAAATGGATGCAACATCAGTCGCATCACTGTATCTCGTCATCTGAAGAGTGCCGCAATGCTTTGAAGAAACCAATAGTGATTCATAAAACTCCAAATACAAGTCTTAAGTTTGCCCGCGAGCATCAAGTTTGCCCCGAACACGTCCTTTTGTAGAGCAGAATATGATGCTCTTCTCGGGGAACCAGACCAAGTGTTGCGAAGATGGGCGGAATATTTCCCTGTGTTCCGCCCATCAGAGTTATTAAATGAAGACACCAATACAACATAACGGAGAACAATACAACTTAACGGCAGATGCGGTGGAAGTGGAGGAGCCCACCGTGGACAAGGTGAAGGATGCTATAACAAACTTAAATAACCACAAAGAGACTGGAGAAGATGGTATTCGTGCAGAACTGTTCAAGTATGGTGGGAGCGGTATCGTAGATCAAATGCACAAATTACTTGGAACAATTTGGCGGGAAGAGAAGATGCACATAGCATGGAATACTGATGGATAAGATGGGGGATAAGATGTACTGTGCTAATTATAGAGGGATATCCCTACTGAATACTGGTTACAAGATCCTTACAAAGGTTATAGCCGGTAGACTGAAGTCTCAATTATAAGAAGTTTTGGGCAAATACCAGTGCGGATTCAGAAGCAACTGATCAACCACTGATAAAATGTTCTTCCTGAGAATGGTACTTGAAAATATTACGAATACAATACCACCTTACACCAATTGTTCATAGAATTTCGAGTTGCGTACGACAGGATCTTGAGAGGTCAACTTTAAAGAATGATGAAAGAATAGTTCGCAATTCCTGCAAAACTTGTTAAGCTCATAAGAATGACGTTGACGGATATACGCGGCAAAGTGAGAGTTAAGGGAGAGCTGATAGACAGCTTTCTGATAGGGAGAGGATTAATGCAAGGAGGCTCATTACCTAACCTACTCTTCCACCTAGCACTGGAGGCAATTATAAGAAAGAATCCTATCAACGCTGGAGGCTGCTTATTTAACAGGACATGCCAAAATCTCGCCTACTCTGACGACATAGATATGGTATCTATTAGACAAAAGTCACTGATTCTCTACTACTGTTTTCTCAATATGCTTAAATCATCATTAATATCCAAGCAATCATCAAATCACCAGTAGCATACGGCTCAGAAACATGGACACTAACCAAGGCAAATGAATGTCTGGGAACGCAAGATCTTAATGAAAAATTTTGAAGCCATATATGACGGAAATGGATGGAGACTTCGAACCAAAGCGGAACTGGACGACCTGTATAGAACGCCTTCAATCGTCAATGATATTAAGGCAGGTCGATTGCAGTGGCTCGGACACGTTGAGAGGATGAATGACACCAGGATACCAAAAAAGGTATTGAACACTAAACCAAAAGGGAGTCGTCTCAAGATCGTCCACACAAGAAATGGATGGATGATGTGTCCGAAGATCTACGCAAATTGAACATCCGAAAATGGATGAGAAAAGCTGCATCGAGAGACGAATGGCGGAAAGATGTTGTTGCCGCAGCCAAGGTTCTTCAAGGACTGTAGCGCAGGATAAGTAAGTAAGTAAGTGAATATCAAGACTTAAAGATCTTTAAGATTAGCCGAAAGTGTTAAAAAGACGTTGGTGGTTGATAAGACCTGTACCTGGTTTTACCATCAAATATTATATTAAATTATTTTTGATTTCTTATTCAATTTTCTGTATAAATGTATTTTTGTACATTAAAAAAATATATTAAAATTTAAAATTAATTAAATATTTTTGTAGTTTAATTTTAAATTGTTTTTGTACTTTAACTTTAATTTTCAGTACACCACTGATGTATTCAGTGCTGAATAGGGTCCTGTCCTATGGTCCTGTTTATTTGATATCTATATACATATATATAAACAAATCTTGGTACATTGGTAATTAATAAACTTTGACACCGTTTGACCAATAATCATCAAATTTGGCACATACAAGTAATTTTTCAGGCAAGTTACATACATGCAAGTTTTTATGCTATCAACCTTGGTGCAAGTCGCCACTAGATGGCGTTGCAGTACGAAGAATATTCTTATGCTATCCACTTTGTTGTAACTCGCCACTAGATGTCTTTAGATGGCGCTGCACCTTCTACAACTTATACACCATTCAACTGATGCCCATGATAATTAATATTCATACGTAATTGAGTACGAGGAATATTTTTATGCTATCCACTTTGTGAGAACTCGCCACTAGATGGCGCAGTTATTAACTTCTACAACGTTCAACCAATCGGCATGAAAATTGATATTCATAGGTATTTGAGTACGAGGAATTTTTTTATGCTATCCACTTTGTTGTAAGTTGCTTCAGGAGGCACTGGGATTCTCGAGGACGCGGCAATTAGATCATGTTGTTGGCCGCGGCAATTAGGTTATGTCGCAGACAGCGGCAACGCCGTGGCAAGTAGATCATGTCGTTGGTCGCGACAAAGCCGCAACAAAGCTGCGACAAGGCCGCAACAAAGCTGCGACAAAACCGCGATAAAACCACTACAAAACCGCGACAATTAGGCCATGCCGCTGGTCACGGCAACGCCGCGGCAATTAGGCAGCGGAGTGGCAATGCGGACAGCAGAGCTGGCCGTAAGCAAATATGGTGGAGTGCAAATCAACGTTTGCCGGGTCCGCTAGTTATACTACAAAAGACGTGTGAAATGAGTAAGACATTCGCACATATTTGAATACATGACATCTAGCTTGTGTTTGCAACCAATCTAAATCACATATAGATCGTTAATTATTCGGTCTGAACAGTAGTGAGAGCAAACGTGGGAAATATTTCACAATTTTAAATGTTGAATTGGCACCATTCCTCTTAATATATTGACTCTGGAATGACTAACTGTTTTAGTGGAAAAAAGTAATCATGTGATTTTAGGTGAATATTTCTAAGCTCAAGATAACATGCAAAAACTGGGATCAAATTTTATACCTAATTATTTAGTTTTCTAACTGATCTATGTCTTTAAACCGTCTGGCAAGTACACTCCTCCGAACCATACAATAAAATTATGTTATAATCAATATTTTATTAAATGTAATAGACTGAAATTTGGTTGATTTTGGCATTATCAGAAAACCCGTATTATTTATACAAACAGGAAATGGTGGGTTTTCCTAATTACTCTAAGGTCTAAATTTGAACAAAAGAGAAGGAATATAATTTTTGTAACAATAAGCATTATTTATTAATTTATTTACTTTATTTGAGGATATCCTTCGGTTACTAGATATCAACCAATGTTGCCTTCTAAAATAAAACATCTGTATAAAACTTCAATGCAAACACACATTTTTGAGCTTCATTTATTAATAAAAATAAAAAATAAAACTGATGGATTGAAATAGAAGACAATGAGACATCCATGATAAAAACTGTGTATGGAAGGAAATATGGCTTTTACGCGCCTTGAAAATCACCTCTGCTGTAAATCGCCTCTGTGACAGTTCTCCTAATATAATTCTCGAAAATCACGTTATAATTAAAGGCATAATGGTTGTGAAGTGAAGACATAAAAGGTTCAAATGTTGTTTAAAGTTTTAAATGCTGACATAAAAACAAAACATCTAAGCAAATTTAGAAGAAACTGCGACCACGCATAATCTGCAAAAACGATTGATTACATCTACTAGTTATTCTCCAATAAAATGTTAAACTCATAAATGTTGATGCTTTTTTTTTTTAATTTACTTGTGTATTATAAATTTATTATTTTTATCGCTTTGTAGCGTGCACCTCCAAAGAATCTCAACTTCAGCACCTTTCATAAATTCATTATTATTATTATTATTATTATTTTGAATTGTATAAATTGCGTTTGGCACTTACCTCGTTTTTGCATAAAAGAAAATAGGTCATCCAGAAATTCTTTTCGTTTCGGATCGTCGTTAATTTCGTACAACTGAAACAAAGAAAATATGGATTTATCGTTTATGTTGACGGTCAATTTAAACAATACGCATATATCGTAGAAAAAATATAAATATAAAAAGTATAAAACTGAATAAATAATTAAATTTTATTGATGAAATACAATAATATTTTAGATCTACCGAGATTTCGTATGAACCAGTTGGAATATCAATCTTTCCATTATTATTCTTGTCATTGATGAATTGATTAAGTACGCCTTCAATGTTTGGTATCGTATTTCATCTCAATAGGATCTAGCTCAATAGGAGGATAATAGTCTGCAGTAAGTACAGAACTATTACCTTTCAATGTAAATGTTTGTGACATTATCTTAGTATTAATGCTTTTGTAGTATCCAATAAAAAGATCAAACACAAGTGTCTGCATTTGTAGGAATCGTATGTTTCATATGAATCATGAATACATCGAATATCTCTACTTCTTAAATACTGACCGAAGATTTCAAAATTAGTCGAAATACTCTACATTGTTTCCATGCTTTCTATATGCAACCCGGGTCATGTGTTCTCGGGCCTCGTACAGAATCCAAGTTTAATACAGCACATTGATTTCGATGAGGTTTTAGCGATAATGTATCTCTCATGAACCACGAACATTTTGTTGTACTGCTCTTCGAATATCTGTATCAGTAAGTGCACGTTGAGGAAGTGATGCTATTAGTTTTTTTAATGTGGATGCAAATATAAACCTGAACCTTTCTTGTATGGTTTCTAGAATAAACCGGTTCCTCCATTTCCGATTACAATCGCTGTCATAGTTTGATTATGACGTTTCCATTCGTCAATGTTGTTCTGAGGGCTCTTTACACTCTGTATGGTCTTATAAATGGACGAGGCTCCTCACACCAAACTTCCAAATGCTGAGAGGTCAGCATATAGTTGAACAAGAAAAGGATAATATTCCACCTTCCTTATCAGTATAATGCGAGGAATTATATTCTTATGTCCACCAACGCACTTTACTACAGCAGGATCAGAGGTCAATCTAAAATATTATTTTTTCTTGACCATGAAATCATGATTTTTTTAAAATTTTGTCGGACGTTAACGCTTTTCGGTGTTTGTGCACTATTCGATTATGTTCAAGGTAATGTCTGTATGTAATGTATGTAACCAATTTTTGTGTTCCTTAAAATTCTAAACTAAAAGGCTGACGTAAAAAATTTGAGATATCCTTTCTTTCTCGTCGGAAATTGCTCGTCGGAGTATTAAAGAACATCCCCATTCCACTTCAATTTTTCATTTTTAATTGGTAGATCGACAATTATACCATAAAATTGCATAAAGTTTGAATTTTAACTAACAAAACCGTTCTTTTACGATACAATGATACACATATTTGAGCGAAAAGCCTCAACACATCAATCCTGATAAAACAAATCAATAGTCTCGGTACAATGACAAAAATACATATTTCCGGCAATGAACTATTAAACAATAAGTTGAAACTTAAGATTAAATGATGTATGAGCAGGAAGTGTATTACTTACTGCTTCTTTATTTAACTGCCATGTACTTCAAGTACGTTGGCAACAAGTAATTACAACCTTATTTTAATTACAACCTTATCTGATACGTTCTAGTAGATAGGTTAAATCATGAGGTTTTTCTTCCTCCCTGGCTCCGAAAGCCCGCAATTTTATCCTGAATGATGTTTTGAAGAAGAGCATACTTATCATATCGAATCACATGATTGAACTACTCCAACTTCCGCCGCTTTATTGTATCCATCCACAAAATTTCTAGGATTCTTCTGTATGTTCGCATTTGAAATGCCTCTAAACGCCGACAGATAGCATTTGTAAGCGTCTCCATGCTTCTATTCCATACATAAGTATGCTGAAGACACAACAGCGAAGCAATCTTGGGCGGAGTGTTATTGAAGGTTACGAGACGTTAGTTTTGCATCATATATCTGGACTATTTTCACCAGAATCGTCAAAATAATACCAAAGGTATTTGAAATGTTGTACTCTCTCGACAAGATCATTGTCAATTGTTAATTCTTGCAGTTTAGTCCCATTACTGAACTATGTATCACGACTGCATCCAATAACGTTGCCAGATCAATGACACTAGTAACTATTAATATAGGATCATCCGTATATCTGATATTATTGATAGGTATTCCGTTAACTATTACACCAACGTTAAGTTGGTGTAATAGTTTAACGCTTTACCCATAATAAATTCCGAATATAAATTAAACAATAATGGCGATAGGACGCAGCCCTGTCGTACGCCCTTCAAAATATTGATGTTCTCTTTTGTATCGTAATCGACGCTACTACACTATTAGATCGCTGTCGCCTAGGCCCAACCACAGTGAAATTTGAACCAGTTCTTCATGCTGTACAAATCGACCGCCTTTTCGTGGACAATAAAACATGCTTACTACCGCAATCAATTAAATAATTAGCCAACAAAGTTAAACATGTTTAGCTAAAAGTAATGTCGTTGGCTCCGAGACTTACTTGTATAAGCGTATTAGACCTAATTTTGGCCCGAGACGGAAATAATTGTTAGAAAGCTGATTCCTTCTGATATATATTCCTTGGGTCCCACTGAACTTCTCCAGAAAACTCGCTAAGAATCAGGACATGGGGAACCGTCCGAACTTTTGAAAAAATGGCTGCCATCTTGTATATTTTCGAAATAGCCATTTCTCGAGAGCGGACAGTCATAAAAAGTTTGTACTAAAATCAGTTAAAACCACAATCGAACAATAAATGGCAGATTTCATGTAGAGAAAGAAACAGATTAAATGATTAAAAAACATCAATCTAATACGTGTAATGTTTTGGAAGCACAAAAAGGAAGTTTTTAGATTGATAAATAGTTATTTGCAAGCAAGTTGGTGTGTGTCTGTCAACAGCGATCTCAAAGTGATCTGCATGATTATTCCTGGACGATTTGAGCGTTGTTTTTGTTGCATTTAATGTGTTTTATTAAGTGTGACTATCACTGGACTATACTACCAATATGTTGCTACCAAGTGAAGCTTAACATGTTCGGCGACTTCAACACCTCCATTTGTGAAACTGTGAATAATATGTACGGTACGAGTTGGCAACGTACCCTCAGTAACGTTGGTCCTCGCGCGGGAACAAACTCCAAGATTATCCAAGCTATCGACAAGGTGTGCAACATTAGCAACAAGTAGCCTAAAAACTCAAGCTACGTTCTCGTCGGTGGAGATCTCTTGCATAGAGTGCATTGGCGCTGTCCAGCAATGTACGTCGATGTATGCAACGCCTACTTGGACTACGTTAATTGTAATAACGGGAGAAATGTCAGCGTAGTATTCGACGGGTATGAGCCGAGTACGAATGAGGCTGTACATAATAGACGATCTGTAGGGAAATCCGCTGCGAGGATTGATGTAACTTCATAGAAAGCCGTGAAGATCCCACAAGAACAGTTTTTGTCGAACGTCGAGAACAAGAAAAACTTACTTTAGAATTCAAAAAAGCAAATTTCCCCGTTTTTCAGGCCTCTAGTGACGCGGGTGTCTTGGTTTTTGAAACAGCAGAAACTCAAGCGTAACCAAAACGATCAGTTGTCCTAGTAGGCGCGGACTCCGCTTTACTTGTACTTATATCTGCTCTGGCAGAAGTCCAAATTGACGTGTAGATGTTAGTTCCGGGAAATTCCACTACTACTAGGAAAGTTTCTGCTGCAGAGTTTCATGAAGGCCTAGGTAGCATAGGTAAACATATGCTTTTCATACATGTGTTCATGGAATGCGATATAACGTCTGTGTTTTACCACAGATGTCCGATCTCAGGGTTCAACAAGCTTCAAAAGGATTGTGCGCTACAGGGCATTGTAGAAATATTCAACAACCCAAACGAATCGCTGGACCTAGTTGCACCTGGATTGTGGTCTGGGAGATTCGACACTCATCAATTTATTTGTTTTGTTTTTAGGGGAGAAATTCATAGTTTAGCTGTACGGAGGAAAATGTTCAGAAAGTGTATACAAAACGGAATATAAAAAATATATCC
Organism: Adranes taylori; assembly: GCA_009867245.2. Taxonomy (NCBI): domain Eukaryota; kingdom Metazoa; phylum Arthropoda; class Insecta; order Coleoptera; family Staphylinidae; genus Adranes; species Adranes taylori. The sequence goes on from WYDF02320710.1 coordinate 9,536, forward strand.
AGACGGTTGGTAAGAAACCCCTAAAATACATCATGAACCTCGCGAGCCTTCCACCTACTGCCTAAAGATTGGGGCTGGAAAAGTGAATAGGGACACTTCATCACCATAACATGAAACTTGTACGCAACGCCAGACAACTTCATTCATCTGGTTCGTTGTGGGTACAAAGGAGACTGCTGTACCCAAAGCTGTGAGTGCAAACGTATCTGCCTGCCTTGCACCCTAATGTGCGGTGAATGTGCTGGTGAGTTGTGTTCTAACCGTAGTGTACCAGACTCTGAAGATGAAGACGTCCCGATCCCGAAGGCGATTGTGAAAACGAAAATATTGTGGAAATGAAACGAAGTAGGGAAGGCGTAAAGAGGAGGAAAGTTTAGTAAAAGTTAAAAAGTTCATTCTTGTATTTTGCCATTTCTGTTTTTTTTTACCACAATTAATAATACATTTGTCTTAAAAATTTAAGCTTAAAAATATGGTCTCATTTGATAATAAAAAACAGGTACGAAAACAACATGTTTCTATGAATTTCCGATCCTGAGTTATCATAATTCCAAGATGACGGCTTTTTTTGATAAAATGTAAGGGTGGTTACCGGAAATCTAAAATATATTGTTGGAAAAGACATTTTAATCTATTTTTAAACGCAAGCCTTGCATTGTAGTTCAAATAGAAAGTTTTTGTGATTGTCCGTTCCCTAGTTATCGTCATTTTGGAAAATTCCTAATATGGCGGCCGGTGTTAAGGGTAGTTTTGGCTTTTATTGTTTTGTTATGATTTTAACTGAATATCCTGCAAAAAATATGCATCTTAGTACAAACTGGGCGTTTTTAGGACTGTCCGTTCCCGAGAAATGGTTATTTCGAAAAAAAACCAAGATGGCAGTCATTTTTTCAAAATTTCAGGGGTTCTCCATGTCTGATTCTTGCTGATTTTTCTGGAGAAGTTCAGTGGGACCCAAGGAACATATATCAGAAGGAATCAGCTTTCTAACAATTATTTCCGTCTCCGACCCTAATATGCCTATACTATATACAACGATTAAACAACGTAAAATGTATAAATGGCCCATAAATTTTCTCACCTACATCGATCTCTTAGTTACGCTTTGGATAAAATGTTTTCGTTTTTGCATCACATTTAGTCGATATTAATTAAAGAACAAAATCGTATTGTATATATGTAAATTGCAATTGACTTAAAGACTAATTATCGCAGGATTTATTACGGTCTCTGCCAATGTGATGAGGAATCATGGTTGTAACAATTACAACAAATTTATATTATTGCCAGTTTTATGACCAATACGAACCAAGATAAAATTAAGCAAGCTTAAACAAAAAAGCATGCAATGGATGCAGTTTTAAATCGTTTCCTTTGTATTTCATTATTTTTTATGTTTAATTTTTTGTTCTAAAGAATAAACTTTTTATATAATTTTACTGATGTTATTGTTTCGTACTTTCCTACACTTTCGAAATAAATTCAAATTATATTCTTAGGTAAATTATTCCATTTTAATTACCTCATTATATAAGGTATTAAGAAAAGCTAAATTAGTTTTATTTAAACGAAAGAACAGCGATATAAAGTAATTTAAACGAAATCTATATATATACGAGGAGTAGTTGAAGTATTTCGGGAATCTGGTAGCACTGCAATGTTAACAAATTATAAAATAATAACAATAGTCTTCATTTAAATAAGATCAACATAATATTGAATATTAAACTCGTTAAGTATAAATTTTACCTCTAACAATTACAGCATTATGTTGGATAAACAATTAATATTATTAGTCTTATAAACATTATTTAAACCGGAAAAACAATATCGAGAGGGCAGGGTCCTATAATCTACCTTTTTAAGGAAATGACAGATTCCTCGACAATGTTAGAAATATATTGTTTACAAATTTGACAGATGATGAAAATATTTACATTGTTGACGCAGTAAACAGTAGCTGCCGGAACCCGAAGGAGCTCCAAACATGAGGCCTTAGAATCATCATAATATCATATTCATTTATTAATGTAATGTAAAATAATGTCAAATGTTTAAATCATTTATCCCATAAAAGCGGATATCAATCAGAGATAAGTTCTAACAATCAGAGATATTCTGAGAATAAGAATTCAATTCTTATTCTTCTGAATATTCTCAAAGAACAAAAAGTATATTTTTTAAGTGCATTTTATCCAGACTTAGTTACTAAGCATATTTATTGAAATGTACTATATATTTAAAAAACTTCATACTATTTAACAATGAATATTTTAGAAGAAAACATAGGCCTCATATCCGTTAAATAAAGGCACATCTTATATTACCATTCCTGGAAAAAGAATGTATCCAGAAATATTCAGTCATGGCCATAAAATTGCTATGTTTGTTATCATTTAATGTAATAATAATATATGAAATCATATAACTTTTAATTGATAAACATGTTACAAAAGAAATTAGTAATGCGTTTAAATTTAATGTATGTACGACCTTGCACGTTCAGCATTTCAATAACCCATAAGTAACGTATTATATTTGTGACAATGAACTATTGTTTATACTTTATAAGCGATATCAACAGAGTTCCCTTAAATTTAAATTGAATTTCTCTTAAATTTTTTTTGTTTATTTATAGATGTTCAGTATAGCAAAAATTATAAAAATAAGAAACCAGTAAAGTGTTTTTCGTGAGTAGTCTTCCCGGGGGTTTGGACCCAGGACCTTTGGGTATATTTGCGTTCAAACTCTAGTAAGTTATCTTCCTTAAAATATCACCTCATAGGGAATTTTCTACCTAATGAAATTTAAAATTGTCTAAATAAATAATCATATAACATAAATATAAAGGTCTTATTATTTTCTTAACCACCTAATCCTTAAAAAATAATATTGAAAGTGCATTGTGCCTTATGGAATATTTGAATTTTAGCCGAAACATGGCGTATATTTCCTATTGTCGTCACTGTCTTGTATACAGACACTGTAGTATGGGTTTTGTTTTCATTACACGTTATAACTTTATACCAGTGACGTGACCCGAAAACAATTAAATGGATAATTTGTTTTTAAAAATCTGTTTTTCATAAGTGTAAGAATTTTCAATGTAATTATTATTATTGCTTTATTTTGACACATGGGTTTTTGCTGCTGCGATTCCAGTGTCGGTCAAAGAAGAAGCAAAGCAAATACAGAAAACGAGGGATTCATGAGTAGGCGATTTATAGAGTACATTAGTATAGAGTACACTAAAAGGCTCATCAGATATGGATTGGGAAATAAAAGAAATAATTCCAAATGAATTTATTGAAGACAGCTCTGTGTTTGGTTCGGATATTCTTTTTCACATGGGTACAGTCCAACAACTACAGGCCATCCACCAATTTTAAGAAAAGCTGTTTTAACTTTATGCAGTTCTTCACTTTTGGGAAACGAATTAATACGATTCCTGTACACGCTGGTTGGGTTAAGCCATATTAATCGGTTGAAATATAATGTTTTTTTAATATATCCATATTGTAAAATTAAATAAAAGAATTGTGCTCTACTTTTACACTAATTATTTCTTACTCACTTATCTAGATCAACACCATATGCTCCTTTGGCCCAATATCTAATTGTTGCCAGGACTTGAGTGGCAGCAAAAACAGGAACACAACGATTATTATCAAAATATGTAATTTGATCCTCTATTAATTCGTTAATAAAATTAATTAATAAAATTAAGTCATTACCCATTCTATAATGCTTTATGAAATTAACTTTATCTCGCGATGCAAATAACTTTAGGGTAAGCCCTACTTCTCTAGTAATAGTGATGGTGTCTTAAACATGCTTCGTTAATACAAAATTTACTTTAATTCTTTACCATTAAATTCCGGGATAATTATATGAAGAGATTAAGGCACGGAGGATCATCGTACGTTTATTTTTAAGAAAGTAAAACGTTATTTTGATTTCGTATTATTTGTTTTGAACAAGCAGGCATGTTTTCTTTCATATGTACATGTATGTGTTAATTTATAGGTGAAGCAACGTTGCCGCTTTGAAATTCAATGTATATGAATTTCAAAATGATGACATTACTGTCAAATATGTAATTATGGGCGCTTTTGACGTTATAAATGATAAAAATATGAAACTTTGCTACTTTAAAAATACACGTACGATGATGATCCGTACCTCAATCTCTTATTAAAAGCTGAAGAATGCAATGGTATACAACAAATTAAGATTAATTTTGTATTAGCGAAGCATGCTTAAGATACCATCAGCTAAATTCCTGATTAACATCAATTAAATTTAGATCTAGTTCCATAGTTGAATCCAAAAACAAACAAAAATTGACAGAACGAGAGGACTTAAATATAAGGTAAGGAAGTTACGCACACTAATGTGAAGCTATTGACTAAATGTGGTTTACGCAAATTGCCATTGTTTTTGTATATCTTTTTTATATTAGCTATTAAAATATTTATTAATACCGTAATATATAATCTAATAGCAAAGTCATACATAAAATTATTAAAATCTAAAACGACTAGTGCCACTTATAAGCAATAATATCACCAAGATTATAATAAATGATGGATCTTTTGTTAAAAACAAAAAAAGACTAACATCTAAAGCAATTTATTTAAGCGATAAGACATTGTTTTTTTCCACCCTTAAGGCACGAGAAACAAAAAAAAACACAACTTCAAACAAGGGCAGTAATTAATAGCAATATTTGTTATGCGAACGGCTTTACTCGTGTAAAGCAGAATAGATCTTTTAACTGCACATCAATCACCTTGATCCTTATTTATGTACAAGTTTTAAATGTACTGCTGTAAACCAAAAGCTTGTAAATAATTCTCATATATTTTTATTATTTGTGTAATGATATTTCTATTGTTTGTGTACTAATTAT
>WYDF02320721.1:0-14447 GCA_009867245.2 Adranes taylori
GGGGAGGGGAAGGATGGAGGGGAGGGAGGGGGGGGGATGGGAGGGGAAGGTTACAGTCAAGGGACGCGGAGGGGGATCAATTATAGATTATAGCTTAGTGAATGAGGGGGAAATGGATTTGTTAGAAAATATGAAAGTGAGAGAGAGGATAGAATCGGACCATTTCCCGATGGAAGCACTGTGAGTAATAGGAGGGGAGGGGACAGAAATAGGAGAAAAAAGGGAAGATTGAGGGGAAGCGGAGGAGGGTTCTAAGGGTACGAATGGGGGAGTAAAGAAAGAGGATACATAAAGGAAAGGCTGAATAAAGTGATATGGAAAGAAGTGAGGAATATGGAAGAAATGAAGGAGAGGATGAAAGGAAATTTGGTTAGAAGAAAGAGGACGGATAAGAGGAGGAAAGGAAGGGGCGAAGATGTGGCAACGTATGGGAATAGAGGGAGGGAAATAAGCCGATTATTTTAAATGTGCAGCCTGTGTGGGTTAAAATAATAAAGAAAACTGCTGATTAAATCAGGTGACCATAGCACAAAAATGTTAGACTGCTATTGATCACAAGAGCGCATATCGCATTGCAATCGCGAGTCCTTTTCATAGTCGTCATAATCTCTCAATAGTGGAAGAAGAGTACGAACGAAAGATACGACGCAATAAATGGTCGCAGACTTAGACACCTGAAATTGGAGGCAAGCAGTTCAACTTGGGGTGAGTTTGCACAGCGGCTTTTTGCTAGGCCACAAAGAGCATACGATCTTAAAGTTGAAGATGATTAAAGTTCAGAACATTTTTCTTGATTGAAGACCATTTACATAAGCTTGTCAAAACATCAACTAAATCGTTTAGTTCAAACTCTCATAAACTATTTATAATAATGATTATATCATCCATATGTATCTTTTCTCATTTTCATGAAATTTAAGAAGTGTTATTGTTTTGTTTACATTTCTTTATTTGTCGCCACGAACCGCACGTCCGTCGGCCCTGATTTAGAAGAATATTATCGCTTATGAATAATTAACCAAGTTTTCCTGTTTTAATGAATGTTAACAATAGATTATTGTAGACTACTACTGAATAATGTAGAATGTACACAAAAATATGATACCATATTACTACATGTCTTCTATAAGTAAAATAAATAATGATGCCCCATATGTTTACATAAAAATTTTAAAACCAATTTTGTTATCGGTACTTAACTTTATCAATGAATAAATAATCTACCTAAACAATGTATAATAACGCTACTTGGATTTTGCTGTCGTATACTAGTAGCAATTTGTATATTGAATTATTGTACGTATGTCTAAAATTTTAACTATATCCCCATAGTCATACTGCTCGTCTCCGAGTGTTGTGACAATCCCTTTTATACTTTCATATCGGTATTTTTCTTGCTCCTCTGTTATTCGTATTATAGTTACCAACCTCCGGGTCTATTTCTCTTGTACTTTATCGCAGATTTTCAGATTAATTTATTACATGCGCTTCTGAAACATAAGGACCACACGAAAGACATCAAACCGTTTTTCTGTTGATTTGATTAACCAACTCCCTCTTACTTCAATCCTACATCCACCACTGACTTAAATATATTATATTTTGTTAGTTATTATTATTATTAAACAAATTTCAATCATTATTTTAATTGTTGTTAAATGAGTGCTACCTCTTTGTTATCTACTTGTACATGTTATTAGATTTACAATATTTTCTTCGGAGTTCCTGTGTCACTGCTTTAATGTGTCACTGTGATCATCTGTAAAAACATTAGTAATAAAGTGTACAAAAGAGTACGGCAAGGATGCATTCTCTCTCCCACCCTGTTAAGCTTATGCGGAGAGTGAGTTATCCAAAAAGCAGCTTACTTTTCATTCATGGAATGACGGTATTTCCATCGCAGGAAAAAGTATATCGAATCTACAATGTTTAGACGATACATTCAGACGTCAAACTTAGACAAGGTTGAAACTCTTGTCTGAGTTAAAGAAATCTTTTACTCACTGCCGTCAGTTGTAATTGCTTTATAGCCACTTAGGGCTGCATTCTTTTACTATAGTACGCACGCACAATTCCACAAGGTACGCTTTCACTCACTGGTGATCCGTTTCCAATCAATATCGATTTCCTATTTCTACGGGTGATGTTAACGCATCATACACTAAGTCTATCATTGTAAGCCATCCCACGACTTTCTCTGAACTACCCCTTCTGTCTAGCTCATTTCTTCCGATAATTTGTATAATCAACAACATAAAAACGATTAGTTCCGTCGGCAAAAGTGATACTAATCCCATAATGAAATTCTAGTTCTTATCAATTTGTAAGTAGGATGTTTAAATGTTTTTAAATTATCTTTTATTTCATGAATAGAAGAATAGAATTAAACTGTAAGTGTTAACTACCCTTTGCCTTTGTTACCACTAGGAACATGCTTAAATGATAATAAACTTTCACAAGGCCTATCCTATCCATCCTGAATTATAATTTATAAGTATTAAATGTACAAACTTTCTCAAATCTAAACTAGACCAAATCATCAAATTCAAATAAACCGGGGACAAATTGACTCGCGACAATATCAAAACAATACAAAAATCTACCCTGAAGTATTTCGGCCATGTTATGCGAAGAATCAAAGACGCTCTTGAAAAGTGATGGTGCAAAGTAAAGTAGAAGAGTTTATTGCAAACGTATATAATAATGGATCGTGAAAAATGACGAGAAAGTTTGTCTTATGAAAAAGTACAAAAAGAACTACAAATTGTTACTGTGCTCGGAGGCGAGGAATTCTATTAAACAGAATAATTTAATAATAAATCTATACATTAATTCATTATTGGTAATAGTAAACAAAGTATGCAAAAGCATCCATCCAGTAAGGATCAGAAATGACTGTTCTTGATACTCAATATACAAGATGGGGCAGAGCAACTTGCTTATTTGAATTGGGTGCCCTAAAGCAATGGTTGCTCTTATGTAAGCGTATTCTAGAATAACAAAGTTGTAGCTCCGCTTGGTTTATTTAGCATAATGGAGTGGGCGAAGGTGGAGCGCGCTTTTTCTGTCGAGGGATTCTTTTCTAACGGTCGGTGCGCACCGTACATTCCGTACAGATTTCAATATTGCGCCCCGTGGTCGTGTTCCTGGTCGGCAGTCGATTGTTTCATGGGTAAAAAATTTCAGAGAAACTGATGATGTGATGAAAGAAAAAACCTTGGCTTCCCCGAACAGCAAGGTCACCCAAAACATTAACATGATAAGGCTTTCTATTTTGCGGTTCCCTCGGCGCTCTGCCCGCATATATGCAGCTGCTGTTGGGTTGTCTGCTCGTTCTGTGAAGCGAATCCTTCATGATGAACTGAAATTTCATCATTACAAATTGGTTGTGGTGCAAGAACTTAATCCATGCGATTTTCATGCACGAGAAAATGCATGTGAGGCCCTTCTTAGCATGTCTCACGACACACTTGTTTTCTTAAGTGACGAGGCTCACTTCCATCTTTCGGGTTGTGTAAGTAAGCAGAAATGTGCTATTGGAGCCCTAATAACCCCCAGACAACTTCAACAATGTCCCCTACATGCACAACGTGTAACTATTTGGTGGGCAGTATTGCGAGTTGGAATAATTGGTCCATGGTTTTTTTAAAGAAAACGAACGGGCCGTTTAGGTGACTTCCGAGCGTTATGTCTACATGATTCAAGAGTTTTTCCTGCCAACACTTAACGACATGAATGTGGGAGATGCATGGTGACACGTGAGTGTCGCACACAGCGCGAGTGTCAATAACTGTTTTGCGGCAACACTTTCCAAGACGCCTCATTTCCTTGAGGGGCGATCTGAACTGGACAGCACGGTCGCCTGATTTAGCGCCTTTTTATGGGACTATCTAAAATCAATATTTACAACGATCGTCGCTGGCTCACCCGAAGAACAACATTCGTCATCTGTGGCCAACATACCCGTCAATACGCTGTAAAGAGTTGAATAAAACTTCCGAGTTCGGTTAACGCACACTATTGAGAATAATTAACGCATCTACCTGATATCATCTTTAAAACTCTGTAAACATAAAATTTAAATGTTGTACCTGATGCTGTTCAAAGAATTAAATATATCTGCATTACTTTTTTTAATTGAATTTCTAAATGAGTAAGTTGCTCTACTCCACTTTGTAGTATAAATCTATACACTACAGCTCAAATATCGTAAAATATCTTATATATTAAAAACAAAATATGTCGTTGTGGTATGAACTCCAACCACAATAATAAATACCACGTAAATTGATACATATTTTTTCACAACTAATGCGAGCGATAATGTAAAGTTAGCAACAAACAACAACTAATATATTTGCTTACATATTTCGCGATATGATATTAAAGACAAATAAAACAAAATTAGGTCGTTAAATTGACTTACAGTACTTACTTATCCAATTTATTTTACAAGTACTTCAACTAGAGATACATGTGCATATAAGAAGTGCGTACCTATTTGTAACACTTGTAACACGGATTTTATGAATATTTAAAAAATCTCAACTAAACTTTTTAAACAGCGCGAGTGTGGACCTAGTGTTTAATAATATCATATGTATAATATTGGACCATACCTTGTATTTCTTATAGTTACGTTAATGTGAATTATTGTGATACAGCAGTTGTTACGACCTAATTTGTTTGACCTAAACTTTCATAGTTTTTCATTATTTGTGCAACTAGAGTAAATTGGTTATATTAATTCAGTGGTCTGATAGAACACTGATTAAATTAATTTTTTTAAATATATTTTAATATATTGAATTTTTTTGAGATTTTGAAGAAGAGTGGTTTCAGTTATTGGGAAGGGTCAAGAGTATTCGTGTCTTATGTTCTGTCTATAGCTACAATTATTAAATTAAAATGCGGTGCACGGTCCAATACTGTGCTAGATAATGACAGTTTACGCAAACAATTTTTGTAATATTTCAGTACCCAACAATGCATTGCACGCAAATTTTGAAAAACCTTTTTGTAAAACTTTTTCGACCAAACTTTATATTAAGAGAAAAGGTTTCTTAATATAAAGCTTGGTAATTGTAACCATACGTGGTATTAGTTTAAAGGTTAACTTCAAATGTTTCAAATAAAATACCCTAAAAACTCTGGTAGATTGCCTTCCACTAACTGGAAGTTATACTTAGTTCTACTTATTTTAGAATCTTTTAAAATAATATGACTTCAAGATTAAGATAAGATAAAGTTTATTTACCATAAGTAAGATTCATATAAGTATAATAGTACAATAAAGCAAATTATAGAAATAAAAAGTAAAAAACAATCATGTTTGTATTTAAAATAAAAAAAGTTATTTGAGTATGTTAATATACCGTAATAAAACAATAAAAGTTATGCTAATTCGATTATATTTACATTATATAACTTTTGTGCGGTGTTCGCTTTAAACATGTGCTTAAGATACCCTTATGTGTTGTTAAATAATATCTGTAGTATCAGTAAACATGATCGAATTTTAATCGATTAGTAACAAATTGGTACGCACCTGTAGAATATAAGATTAAAATGTGACTTTCATATTGATTATTAAAATTTAGTTACACTGTATCTCTGCATTTGCAAACGACTTTATTTCTATATATATATATATATATATTCACACATATATATATATTTTTTTTGTATAAAGTGATTAACGTAATTGCTTAAATAACTACAGCATCCTAAAAGTTTAATAATTAAATAATGTTGATTCACGCGCTTAACTGCTTTGTTTTTTAATTCAATGATAGAATGATTTTTCTCCAGGTCGGTTTTTTTTTGTGATATTTGAATAATACTTTGATATCGTTTATTAAGTGTTGAATTTATTTAAAAATCTGTAAAAATGGTTGATGACGTAAGTCTTTTTATTTTTGTTTTTAGTTTTATAACTAATTTTTTAAACTTATAAAAGTCATTATTTTGCAAAGACATTTATTTATTCTGCTGATCGCATATAAAGAAAATAAATTTAAAGCACGCATATTTGCATGACACATATGTGAAAAGTTTGTATGTTAAAACGTTGAATTTTTAAATTATACAACACCTTTAGTATTAATGATGTTGAACATACGAGGTATGATAATAATACGCGTAATTAGCATTTTTCTGGAATAAACTCTATTTATTCCTCAATAATAAAATTGTCCCTACCCATTGGACATAATATACTCCTTGCAGCGTTTTTTCACCTCTTCGAAGCAAGTCTGAAATTGCTTTAACGATTTTGTCTTGATCCAGTCAATATCAACAAAACGTCGTCCTTCCATCATTTTTATCTTCAGGAATAGAAAAAGTCGCAAGATGCCATATCGTGTGAAAATAGAGGATGCGGAATCATGACGGTCTTGTTTTTTGACAAAAAATCACGAATAAGCAACAAAATGGGCGCAGGTGCATTACCGTGGTGCAATCGCCAGAAGTTATCTCGCTAAACTTCTGGTAGTACTTTTTGTTGACCACCGGATCTGGTGGAAAAAACTCATGGTTTACTATGACAAGAGTAAAACCTTCACATTCAACCAAATTTGGCAAGCTTCTTTCGCTCTTGGCTCTTCAGAAATTTTTCATTAGAACGATTCGGCCTTAATTTCGACTTTATATCCATACACCCATATTTCTTCACCAGTTATGATTTCTTTGAGTAATTCGTTGATTTCATTTAGCACCTCCTGAACAGCGTCAATTCGACACTGCTTTTGATCGAAATTCAATAATTTGGGAACAAATTTTGCTCCCTGGCCAAAACATCTCACCTTTTCTCATCGCCAAAACATCTAAAATAATAGCTTGGTATGAGCCAAATGGAATGCCAACATCTTCAGCAATTTCTTTGGTAGTGTTTAGACGCTTGTCCATAACTTTTTCCTCCACCTTGTTGAAGTTATTATCAGTTATTGATGTGTTAGGGCACCTAGAACACCTAGATCAACATTTTCGGGGCTCTCTTGGCAACGCTGCTGCCACTTATAAATGCTGGTTTTATTCATAGAAGATTTACCAAAAGCAACATTTAAGATGTTTAGCACTGTGCTGCACTGTATTTTATTCTTAACACAAAACTTAGCGGAAATTCTTTGTTCCATTTCTTTCACAAATGAAAAATCGCTGTGACACCAAAATGTTATTGACAGCTAAAAATAAACTAAATTAAGTTGTCAACATGCGTTTGGGGAAATGCCTACCAATAGAACAGCAAATATTTAAGAGTTGGACTTCTACAACCCGCTAAATTTAAAAGTTCCACATAATACCTGATCATACCTCGTATATGTAAGTATTTATTTTAAATTGAAAGGTATTATTATACGATGGCCGCCTTTTAAGCTTATGCAAATGATCACTGGATTACGCTACTTAGATGTGACTTGGCCCATGACATGACTATTTTAAATAATAAAATATTATTACGCGAGGGCCGCCTTTTAAGTTTACGCAAATGATCACTGGATTACGCTACTTAGATGCGATATTATAACTTGGCCTATGACATCACTATTTTAAATAAAGAATTATTATTATAAGAGGGCCGCCTTTTTAGTTTATGCAAATGATCAGTGGATTATTCTAGTTAGATGTGGTATTATAACTTGGCCCGTGATATGACCATTTTAAATAAAAAATTATAATTATACGAGGGGAATCTTTCAAGTTTATGCAAATGATTACTGGATTACTCTACTTAGATGTGATATTATGACTTAGCCCATGAATTATGACATATCTTGGCTGTGTGAGAATGGCTCTTGGGACTTAGCCATTAGAATAAAAAGCTTGTAGACCCCCTGGTTTAGAGAATCAAAGAACAATAAATGCTGACTAGTATATAATAATTTATTTTAAAAAGGCCATCGATGAAATAAGGAAAAGCAACCTAAAATGTAGCATCATCCTTCATCCTGATAACGCCAGCTCTCAAATAGTACAGTAACAATTGATTATTTGCAGGATAACAACCTTGACTTATTGTTTCATTCCCCCGACGACTTTTTTGTGTTCCTTAATGTCAAACAGAATATGCTTGTATGGAGATTTTTATCACCACGAAATGCTCTTGAAGCCCTTACAAACTTTTCCAGAATGGCTAATATTTCAGGAATTGGTTAGATAGGGCGCATGGAAAAGTATATGAAAGGCTTAAACGCGTATATTTTCATACAATTTGCACCAAAAATTGTTTTTCTTTCATTTAGAAGCAACTATCGTGCTTTATCTAATTGTTATAATTTTTATAATAAAACCAGCATTGATTTATAGGAAGCTTTAAATTCTTTTCATTAAATTTTAGAACACTAAAACTTTTTATTTTTGTAATGCCTGATGTGTATGGGGCTATTCATTATATTTTGACTTTCTTTAAAAGTTCTGAAATGGTGTTTAGAAAAACGGACGGTTTCGATTCGAAGTAATTTGGCCGAGGATTATTTGAAACAATTTGATTTTATGGACGCTGAACGAGGCGAACTTATAATATTTCATTAATACACTTTCTTTTCGAGAACTTGGCCAATTAAAAACGCTAAAGCAATTTTTGACAATAAAAAAAGTTTCAAAACCGTAATGGTATTGCTAGTGGCGAGTGCATTTTGTAACTTTAGTAGGGGTTTAAACTGATTGAACATATACTGGGGCTAAAAACTTCTATTCTTAAACTTTAGCTATGATATAAGGTTTTGAATGGAATAAGGTTCAGCTGGATGAGCCAAATTTCCTAAATCCGCCACTGATTAATAATTTAAAAATGACATTTAAATAAAAAACATTTAATTCAAAAATGCTTGAACAGTAAGCTTATTAAGCACTGTATTGCACACAGCAAGAGCTGTGCAGTTTAGCTAATCGACTCGAGCCATAATCTAGTATTCAGTTAATTAAATGTGGAGGTAATTGAAGATTAAGCAACTAGAATAAGAGAATATTGTCAATAGTATATGGTCTTGCTTTTTATAGTATACAATAAAACTTTTGACTTCAACATATAAAAGATGGGGTGGCAGATCCGTCAAATAATTTTTAACTTCCATGTACCAATGTACGTAGGGTTACCAACTCGGCCCAGCCCAAAAAGAGTACATTTCTTTAAAAAAATAACGGTTGCCTGCTATACAGTGCCTTCTTCACCGCTCACCCTCTACTAATTCATAAGCAAAGAGCTAATAGGTAATTCGCTGGACGAGGGCCAAGCTGCCTAGATGCACTCGTCACTCAGTGGTAACTTCTCTCCTTTTCTAAATCTGTGTGTGGATCGGTAAGGTAACATCAAAAATGAGCGCTCATTACATTAGAAAATGGAGAAAACGCAAGAAGAAGGAGAAGAAGCAAATTCAAATTCTTTTGACTGTGATTGGCGGGTGCAAGGCGCTCATATTCTCCGGAGTTACGTGACGCGACTCTCGAGAGCCTTGAACAACATGTACAATAGTGCGCGCTTGCTTGTGTTCATCCACAGGCTATCTGCTTACCTATTCGACGATCAAAATAAGAGCATGTCCATACCCCGAAACTATGGATATTTATTTGTTTTGAAATTTTTTTTCACTATTGTAGCATTCGTGAATTAAAAAAAAAATAGTACATTTATTAAATTTTTAGAAAAATTACGAGTACATAATTTTACTTGTGGTACCAAAAAGAGTACATGTTCTCTTTAAAGAGTGGTAACTTTAAATATACGTACACATATATGTATAAAAGATAGGATAGGGTTTTTGAAAATTTCTGCTTTCGTAAAAATCCGAAAAAGTGAATTGATGTTTGTGTGTATACACGAAGCTAATTAAATTAATAATGAATATATAACTATAGAATTGATTTATTTTCTTTCAGATGGATAATAAAAGTTTTAAATCGGATCCGGAAAAAGGCACTGAATTACAAAATATATTAGTTCAAGCATCTAATTCGTTTAAAGTTGAGCAGAAACAGTCACTGCAAACGATAGCATCAAATTCTTCGTCGAAGAAACGAATACATCAAGTTACAACTGACGGCCTAAAAAATTTAGAATCACACGATGTAAGAAAAACTAAAATATGTATATATTTCTTCACATAGTGTACTCTAATGCTTCCTGTAATATGGGAAACTCTACTCGAGCGTAATTTGAAACTGCTTCAAATCTCTATATCAATATTTTATTAGAAATACCTACTTGCTCAAACTACTTATGAGAACACCATCAATATTCCCCGATTTTTCTGATATAAATTAACCAAAAAATCATAATATACCAGTGGTTCTCAAACTTTTTTAGAATTTCTTACGCTGCGGTCCTTTAAAAAAAATTGATGCCTCGCAAACCCTCTATTATTAAAAATTATAATACAATATTATTTGAAGCAAATTGGAGGCTCCAAATTTGCTGAAGGATGCCACTTCCCTACAGCACTGAGGATGGTATGAATGAAAATTTATTTTCTTCAAATATTTATTTTGAAGAAAATAAATATTTGTCTTAATAACTTTTTAATTTTAGTTTAAATTTTAATGGGGTAGTTGCTGCTGCTTTGTCCGAAAATCACATTTCACGGAAAACAACTTTTACACCGCTATAATTTATTAAATCAATAAACTTAAATTATATTGCCTTCCGAAAGCTGATCACTAATGGAGAGCATAAACGGGTTATTAATAAATCGATGGAATTTTTCGAATTCTTGTACCTCAGGAAAATTGTGAGAAATTTCTTCTTTAGAAATTGTTACATGCTTTTTCATCGCCTCAAGAATATCGTCATCGACATTAAGCTCATTTTCATCAATGTATACGTTCTGTGGATATGGGGCAAAGTTCTTCCTCCCTAACTTTGTATATTATAGCTGGAGCTTCATTTTGAAAGCTGTAAATTTTTCGTGAGAATAGACCACTGTGATATCATTTCCTTGCAACGCCAGGTTTACAAAATATACATTCAAAACGTTGGAAAATGTTGCCGCAGATATCGGAGAATTTTGCGTATATGTTGGGTTTGTGTATGGATTTGGGTATGGGTATGTGGAATTTTGCGTGTATGTGCGTGGAAGTTTGCTTGTAAAAAGTGTTAAATTTCTTCACGTAGTATAAAAGCCTCTTCAATACTTACCCTTTGGAAAGGCAGCTTACTGCGAGCACAACGAGAGTGTTTCAAATTCGGAATCGTTTTCCTTGTATAATTCAGAAAATTTAATAAAATGGACTGCAGAAATTATTTGATTGAAAACATCTTTGAACTTGATCATGAATAATACAGTGCGTGCCCATCAGATTTGGGAATTTTAATTTCACCAACGTTTGAACTCCAGAACGACAACCAACCATTGTAGAAGCGCTGTCACTACAGACACAAATTAGACTTTCCCATTTGACACCGAAGTATGTAGCTATTTTTTCATATATACCTGAGTCTCTTTTTATGCTGATTTTCTTCTCTTTTTATGCGATTCGTATTTTTTCTGAGTATAGAATTTTTGTATGATTTTTGTATGTGACTTTTTTATGCGATAAAGAAATTTATATTTCACTTAATACCGGGATTTCCCCGTTTTATATACACACAGATTAAATTGTGCTATATTATATGCAATGTAAATCTGCCCGAACACTAAATGGCTGTCTATGCATGCCATATGTATTCTCAATTTTTATTCTTTTGTTAACAGATTGCTTAAAATGTGTATGTGTATTATACATATATCAATTAGTTGTAGGTATTACGAAGTTTCCCCATTGAAGTAGTGAACATGATGTGTTTTTGTATTTTAAATCACATTCTATTTTGTTTCTTAAAGCCGCAAGTCTATTTTTAACAGGTGAGTGGGCGATTGTCTTTTCTTTGGCTTTTCAGTTCAAATTGTTATTTTAAGCTTTTAGTTTAGGCTAATGGAGAGAAAAAACACCTAAACAAAAAAGGAATTTATTTGGAAACGGAAATTGCAATTTTAGATTGCTTAGGAAGAGGAGAAGGATCAACGATCATGCTATTAAAAAGATAAATTATTTAAAAAAATGAAACGGGAGCTCATAATCTGGGTTGAAGAAATATCTCAAAGAAGAATTTCTTTAAGCGCTTATTTAATTCAACAAAAAGCTCTTTACTTTTATAAAGAAATGAAGGAATTAGAACTGTCTACTTCATCTTCTCGGACTGATATGGAATTTTTGGCTAGCAGAGGATGGTTAATCGGGTTTTTATAAAGGAATGCATTAGCATTCCTTTTGCGTTAGCATTTCTTTTGCGTTAGTAATCCTTTTGTGTTAGCATTCCTTTCGCGTTTGCATTCCTCTTGCGTTAACCTTCCTTTTTAAAAATCCGTAATCAAAGGCATGTACTTAGACTTTTGAGACTGTTAGGAAATTTTCGGCTAGCAATGGATGGTTAACCAGATTTATAAAAAGGAATTCGTTATCATTCCTTTTGCGTTAGCATTTCTTTTGAGTTAGCATACCTTTCGTGTTAGCATTCCTTTTGCATTTGCATTCCTCTTGTGTTAACCTTCCTTTTTAAAAAGGAAGGTTCAGAGACAGAGAATCAGAGACATCTAATTCGACTTTTCAGACTGATAGGAAATTTTCGGCTATCAATGGATGGTTAACCAGATTTTTAAAAAGGAATTAGTTAGCATTTCTTTTGCGTTAGCATACCTTTCGTGTTAGCATTCCTTTTGCGTTTGCATTCATCTTGTGTTAATTTTCCTTTTTAAAAAACCCGGAATCAGAGGCATCTACTTCGACTTTTCAGACTGATAGGAAATTTTCGGCTAGCAATGGATGGTTAACCAGATTTTTAAAAAGGAATTCGTTAGCATTCCTTTTGCATTCCATTTTAAAAACTCGGTAAATCATTCTTTGCTAGCCAAAAATTCCCTATCAATCCGAGAAATCGAAGTAGATGGCTCTGATTCCTTCATGTGTTCATAAAAGTAAAGAGCTTTTTGTTGCATTAAATAACCGCTTAAAGAAATTCTTCTTTGAGATTATTCTTCAACCCAGATTGTGAGCGCTCGTTCCATTTTTTCTAAAAAATAATCTCTTGAATAGCGTGATAATGTGCAATTTTCTTGTTGCATCTTCATTTTTGTTGATTAGTGGCATTTTTGTTGATCACTCGCTTAAACTAAAATGTTTTCCAACGGTCATTGCTCCTTTTCCGCATGCTAAGCAATCTAAAAATTTTGTGAGATATTTCGAAATGTTTTTAGTTATACTTTATTTCCTTACTTTTTATGTGCATTTTAATGTGATTTTACCTTGTTATTTGGTTTTTGAAAATTACAGAACCTATCCATAATATTTCAAACGATTTTTTTAATGCAGTTTTCTACGGTACGTATCCATTGCTTAATAAAGTTGCTGTATATCTTTTACAGTTGTTCTGGTTCTAAGTGTATCGCAGAACAAAACAATATGTTAAATACATATCGTACGTAACAGTATGTTTTTAGAGATCTCCGCGATTCGGTTTCTTACAGTTTCGTATTACATGGACACTCCTTATCTTCTCAAGTTCAGAACTTCGTAGCAGATTCGATATGATATCTTCGCAATAAGATAATATAAAGTTTTCTCCGATAGTGTGTGATGATTTTTAACGGCAGCTATTTTCCTTGAAACCTCATACAAGACCAGCCTTAATGTTCTGCGAAAAGATTCCCGTATCATCAATTCTAGAGTTGTGCAGTCGTTCGGCTTGGCGTTTAAAGAAGTCGATATCTTTGTTTATTGAGCTGGGATGTTTCGCTAAAGCCAGCGTAAATGCGAAAATCTTAGAACACAAGCTACACTGTACACTGTGGTTTCTCTTCCTCCTTCCAGATTATTAAAGTAAAACCAAATTTCAAATATAAAGCGTCTAATCTCATTTTCTTTTTTAGAAGCATTATTGGATATAGAAATAAATGTACTTTCATTTCTCTTGTTCCCCTAGAGGACCGCGGACCCCAGGTTGAGAATAGCTGTGATATACCAAAATCATTACATAAATTCTAGTTTAATAAATAATGCAGCACAATAAAAATTGAATTTAACACTAAGAAAATAACAAAAGTTTAATGTAGACTACATAATTATATTTAGAAAGTTTTACACATTAATGCTCAAAAAGATGTATCTCTCATTAGTGGATAACACAAAATCCTGTAAGCAAATTTTCCGTACAAACTGTTGAGGAACTTATGTAATTTTAAACTCATTTTAAGAAGAACACACTGTATTAAATTCAATGATCGTAAGCTGGTAATATATCGTTTTGACAATCTGTTTGTTATGGCGAGACGGGTATATTTGTGCCTCAGAATGGGAAAAGGGGCAATAAAATGGTTTTGGATTTGATGCAGAAGAAACTTAAACCAGTCAGTCTTTGATTTTACTAGACTCCACGTCGAAGATAGTTTGTGCGACGTGACCGCTTACTTGAAAGGTACAGG
>WYDF02320732.1:0-14447 GCA_009867245.2 Adranes taylori
GTATATGAAGATCTGGGTTAAAAGTTTTGAATCATAGTGTAAAAGCAATAAAAATGCGTTGGGAAAATAATGCCATTAGGAACTAGTGATGGAAATATTGATTCTACATGCCGAACGCGACGAACCACGATATCGCGATAAAGTACCATTCTTGGTTCCGACTAAAACTCAATAAATCTATGCCTTAAAGTTAAGCGAAAAAAAATTACTGCTTTAAAAATAGTAAATAATAAATATTTTATATTTTTTGGCAGATCGGTGTATGCAGATCGGTGCAATATGAAAAATCGGTGCGCTATGCCTATGGTTGGTGCAGTAAATCCCATCCGCTTAACGTGTAGATTTCGTTTGTTGTTCACGCTTTTTTTTCTGTTGGAACCACAATGAGCATTTTTGTATGCATATTTCTTTCGGTCGAGGTTTGTGTTGTGTGGAAGACCAAATCTGTCTAAAGACTAATTCTATACGTGCCTAAGAAAGATATGCTAGTTCGTTCGAAGTAGAAACTATTTTCTATTTATTATTAACTTAGTTTTCAATGAGCTATCAAAAACGAGATGGTGGAAAAAAGAAAATTTATAAGACATAAATCATAGACTCATTACTTAAATCAGTGGTAGCCAACCTGGTTTCTACCGCACACTAGTGGACGTTCCAGCTTTCATGGTGAGCGGCAGGTGTTTTGTCCAATACTGTAGCACTTTCCTCTTTTTTTTTTAGTTTTATTCACTTTAAAAAAAATTATAGCATTATTTAAAAACATTTTCATTAGATTTTCATCAAATTCCCAATGACAACTACATTTCAGAAAATATATTATAACATCAAAACAGATATAAGTTATCACGCTTTAATCTCTTCACTGCAATCTTCAAATTACAATTCATCAAGTGAATCATGCCTAGTTTCCATTTGCTTTTGTAAAATTACAGAGTTTTGTAGTGATGGTTTCTCTTTAATATGAATTTGTTTGTGAAGCAACCTTAGCTCTTTGTTTAGTGTTGAAGTCACATTTCGTACATACGAAAAGTTTCTCTGCTATTTGAGTTTGTTTGTGCCTTGTAACATTTCTGTGCAGTGTTGACACCACATGTTGATGGTACATTCGAAGGGCTTATGCCCTGTATGAGTTCTTTGGTTGCTTTACAAAATCTGTTTTGTGTGCAGTTTTTAAACCACATTCCGAACACTTGAATGGCTTCTCTCCTGAGTGACTTGAATGTGTGCTACAAGATATCCTTTCCGCGCATTTTAGAAGCCACATTCAATATATTCGAAAGGTTTCTCTCCTGTATGAGTTGAAGAGTGTTTTAAAATGTAATTTTTATGTGTGTTTTTAAAACCGCATTCCTCACACTCAAAAACTTCTCCTGTATGAGTTCGTTTGTGATTTACAAGATATTTTTGTATGCAGTTTTTAAACCACATTCCATACACGCGAATGACTTCTCTCCTCTATGAGTTCGAATATGGCTACAACATATCCTTTATCCGCACTTGTGAAGCCACATTCCGTACACCCGAAAGGCTTCTTTCTTATATGAGTTATAAAGTGTCGAACAAGATAATTTGTATGAGTAGTTTTCAAACCGCATTCCGCACATTCAAAAACTTGTCTTGTATGTGTTCGTTTGTGACTTACAAGATTTTTTTGCGTGTAGTTTTTAAACCACATTTGGTATATACGAATGGCTTCCCTCCTATATGATTTTGAATGTGTGCTACAAAATATCCTTTAAGGGTTCTCTCTTATATGAGTTCGAAATGTTCGTACAAGATAATCTTTATGTGCAGTTTTAAAACCGTATTCTGCACACTCAAAAACTTCTCCTGTATGAATTCGTTTCTGTCTTGCAAGATTTCCTTTTTGTTCAGTTTTGAAACCACATTCCGTACACTTCAAATGCTTCTCTTTACATGAATTCGTTCGTAGTTCACCAAACTGGATTATCGGGCGGTTAGAAAATCTTACTACCAACAGAGACAGAAAAGTGGCCGGTAGGTGTAAAAAGGTTGACTATCCTTGACTTAAATTATGCGCAATAGGTAGTTGTCGATGGCAAGATTTATTTGAAAAACCATCAAAAACAATATTTAATCAGGTAGGTATGTTATATATTTGTGGATAGCATTGACATCTCTTTTTCTAGTGCATTATTTTTGTGCTGTAGAATTAGAAAATTCTCAAGAACTAAGAGAGGGACCCAAAATTGAGTATTGAGAGACCCCGGAATTGAGTCAACAATTCTTCGACGTATAGTTATATACTTTGAACATTCTATGATCCCAATTGGATAAATAAGAACGGAAAAATTATACGCAGAGTCCTTAAGGCCAATATACTTTAGAAAGTTTACTTTGATCACTAGTTACTAGCATATCAGCAATGTTTGGCAGTGCGGTTTAGCAATTATAATCCTTCCTAACTAGTAGAAATATTACTGTTTGAGTTTTTTGAAGTGTAGAAATCTTCAAAAAACGAAGGATGCTCGGTGCATTCAACATTGTGGAATTTTTACCCACTAAAACTCCACTCCCATTACAATTATGTAGATAAGGAGATTGGAGAATTTGATTGAAGGGGGGCTTTAGGATATATCATATCATCCTCTTCAGCCTGGATCTGGTAGTGAATGGGCAGATTGTAGATATTGAAGTAGCAAACATCTTGCAGGAAAGATATATATTATAGCACTTGCTTTACAGCCAAGGAAAACCTGCAAAAACCTTGGACATAGCATGGTCAACTGATGAGGGAATTTGGTTGAATGGGGTGAGCTGACTCTGCCGGTTGGTCTAGTGTATCTTCTAGTTGTACTTGATTGGCTGCGCAAGTAAATGTTACTTGGTCTGTTCTAGGAGTTCGGGTGTTGTTGGCGAAGTGTTTGTGATTTAAGATGATGTATTATAGGTTCTGCCGAGCAATGTTCATATAAAAGTGTACTTAGAAATTGGAAGTGTAACCTGTGGATTTTTTTAAGTATTCTTTGTTTACAAGTTGTGAGTCTGTGCGCTTGCACATTTGAAAGTATGGACTATAAAACAGCTCTGTAGTCTATCGGTGGCCTAATGTAAGTTTTGTAAGTGTGATGCAGAATTTTTGAATGACAGCCTCTAAGCATTCTCTGAGTGTGAAGATCAGGTTCACACGTTTGTATACCCTGGTAAGAGTGTTGTTTAGATCAGAATTCCAGTTGAAAGTTCTGTTAAACGTGACACATGGATAGCGGATTTCGTCTTTTAAAGAAGTGGCTTAGTTCCATAGTCGGAGTCTGATGTGGGCACGGTTTTGATGCTTCTTTTTGACATGTTTGGGATGCTGAATGAAGATAGCTTGAGTTTTATTCGGATTAGAGGTGAAGTTTTCTGCTAGAAGCAAAGAAGTAACTATGTGATGCACGCCGTTCTCCCAGTATTCAATGCAATCTTTTTTGGTTCCAGTACGAATGACATGAAATCATTCATCTAGTCTCTCTTTTGTTGCTCCTCTTCAGGGTTGTGATAGTGCTGGAAAGTTGCCCCTATATTGTTCTACCAATACGCAAAATTTGTTTTATATTCATGTATTGTCTTTGTTGTCGATATATAAATATGAATTGATCCTGTAGAAGGCCCCAGAAAAACAATTTTAGCCACCACTTTAACGACTTCCTGAGAAAAGAATATGAAATTACGTAATGGTCGACACGTTGGACACCATCCATTGACTTAGTATAATTTGTCGGAATACCGGGTTTGCCAATCGACATTGTTGTACCGCCATGTACTTTTCTTTCTACATATTAGATTTTAGTAATATTCCAAGTACTCAGAAGGGTAATAACCCTTCTGAAGGTTAATAATCCTTCTTTCTCAATGACTCAAAAGGGTAATAACCCTTCTGAGTAACAACCCTTCTCTCCATGCTAACACTAACGTGTGACGCTTTCTAAAATTGTGTTTTTCGTCATAAATTTTGTTCTCTTTATTTCTTGACGTAATATCAATTTGGTTTTATTGTGCCAGTAAGATGGCATGTTAGCTTTAGTAGTTCATGGGGCAAAAGACACGGTGGTATAATATTGGTCGGTAAATATGTGATATCCATCAGCTGATAGAATATTATGTAATAATTTTTTATAGAAATATAATGGTATTCTGGTGTGGTCACTGGAAGTTTTGGGTTTGCAACATTTTTAATTGTTATGGGGCCGTAATAAGGAAGAAGGAAGTAAATGTATCCTAAAATATTTTATTCTGGTACAAAATGTTGTGCAAATTTGGAATCTATGTATTCCAAGAAATCACTCACTTTTTGAATTAAATGTGGATTTCCGGGTGGAACTTCTTTCAAATGCAACATCCAGAACATTTGGTTGAAGCGATTTCTTGTGAACGTTACCGAATTAAACGGAATTTTACTGAAACTGTTTGCAGAATAATAACCAAATTTATTTTCCAACGGCTGAAAATTACTGAAAGAAAAGCCCGAAATTCTTTCTTTTCTAGATCAACTCAATCATTCCAAATTGATCGCTTTGTCAATTTTTATTCACAAATTTTAGTATGTGCATAATTATTAATTTACTTTATTATATTATCCACCAATATTTGGAGAAATGTGTTGGTCTATTATCTTTGGAGTCATCAAAAAATCATTATCACTTAGCGCAATGGGTATAACACGACGTGTTTTATTGCAGGAGATAAGTCATTATTCGAACTATCGGTATTATCACTTTCAGTTTCATCAACTACATTTCCAGTATTTTCTTCATCAAAAACATAAAATTCTTTTGCGCTATTAGAAAATTCAAGGTTTTCAACGGTGCTTCGATCTTTTTCTCCATATTTTATAAAGTCAAAATAATAAGCTTTCCAGAAATAACGGGCGTTTTCGAATAAGATGCACATGCAAACTACTAAAGTTAGATGCATAAACTAATAAAGCTACAAGCTACATGCTACATGCAAACTAATAAAGGATTGATCGCCCTAACCAATACGAAGCATTTGCGTACATCAAAAGATATCTTTATCGTAAAATATTGCAAAACTGCAAGTTTGTGTACATTTTCGTACACATACTTAGGAGACTCGAAAAAACAAATAATAAACGAACATAAGATAAGCTACAATAATATCATATTTTTTAGAACATTATATCATGCCGCTCATACGGAGGAATTCGATATTACGGGGAATATTTATTCATTAATTGAAATTGGACCCCCTCCACCCACTCCACCGTCTATCCATACATTGCCTCTTACTTCCCCCCATTTTTTATCTCTCTACCTCCTCTTCCCTTCCATATATCATTCTTTACTCTACTTATTAACTATAATCTTTTTTTTTTATTATCTTCCTTCTCCCTTTTCTTTCTTTCTACCCAGTTCGTTCTTCTGTTTACCCCCTTTCCGTCATTTTCACCTCTCCTCCCCTACATCGTCCTCCTCCCAACCACCTCCCTCTTTCTTCTATTGATTTCTCCCAATATTTTTCTTCCCATTCTTCTTTCATTCATACATCTCCTCGGCTCCTTCTTATGAACTACATACAACCTTATTTCCTCACATTATTTTATCCATTGATCTATCTTCAGATTGCATAATTTACATTTCTTTTTATCAACACTCATCCAATTATCTGTTCCCTCTTTCTTAATTTCCACATCTAAAACTAGAATCTTGCAATCCTCCTTTTCTCCTTCATACTAATTTCTTCCAACAAGTACTTCGAATTCTCATTTTGACCGAATGATGAACCCTTGTTTTCTATACATTCGCTAATCTCTCTGCAGTCGCCCCCGCTTTTTTACTACCATACCTTCACGTCCACATACACTCCCACCATTACTCAACGACCATTACTCCCACCATTACCATTACAACTACCATTACCATTACTCTCACCATATATCCTAGATATTTATACTTCTTAACAATTTCAATTTTTAACCCATTTATCTCAAATTCATCCTTTCTATTTTCTCTATCTCCTCTTGCTCACATTTATTTCCATACCCCTCTTCTCCATATATGTATTCACCTTTCCAATTAACTCCTTTATTTCCACCTTGCTACTAGCCATACACGGTATATCATCCGCGTTGCTCAGTGACCATATTCTTTTACCACCTATATTCACACCGCCATCACACCCTCTTCAACACTTTTTCCAAATCAGAAACATAGATGTTGAATAAACTAGCGCTTAGCGGACAACCTTGTCTTATCCCCTATCCCACCATTAAATATTCAGAGACCTCCAACATTTGCCTTTACCATTGTCTTTTCAAGTCCTTAATTGTCATTCTAACCCTTTCAGATATCCCAACCTCCTTCATTTTCACCCATACATTTTCCCTATCGAAAGCCTGTTAAATATTTTATTTAACGGATTGTAACAATAATACAAAATTGATTAAATCTGGTCCAAAACGATTTACGAGATGAATACAACGTTATTCAAATATTTATTCGCGTTGTGTTACACAGCATCCACGGATCCACATGTGCCGATTACAAAAACAGGTCGCTACCTATTTGGTTGTATTTTTTTCTTCTTTCCTCTTCTTTTCATCTGCTGTTTGTCTGAGATTTAATGCCTTACCACAGGAAACAGGATGCTAAGTTTTGTTAGTTACTGCTACTGGATACACGTGTTCATATTTTTTTGATGCTACCTACCTACTTACTACTATTAACTACTACTGTTGACTGTACAGCATACATAAATATAGTCTAACTTGAACACTTGTTCAATTCATTCTAATTTAAATTTGTTTATGAATGAAATATATTATATTGAATGAATATGAATTTTTTCTTAGTTAATTTCTCAATGATTTCTAGATCACTTAAATCCAAAAAATGTTAGAATATAAAATATATAATTGAATAAATACATCATCTAGAAAACAAATATCTATCTTGTTTTTAGGTAAATGTACGTAGTACATTATAAGTATATGCAAGCGTGGTCCCGAAAATAGCCCGGCGAAATAACTAGTCGACAAAATAGCCTTCGATAAAATAGCCCCCGACAAAAAAGGCCCTGGTAAAATAGGCCCGACTATTGTTATTGATAGATAATAAGAAAATTGTATAAAGAAATTAATGGTGCAATTCTCTCTCAATCTATAAAGATTTGTAAGACTTTACAAGTCTGTAAGAAAATTACAATTCTGTGAGCAACTGTAGCACTATATCCTATAAGCCAGTGCTGCCCATAAGGTCGATCGCGATTGACCGGTCGATCGCATAGTAATTCAAAGTCGATCGCCAACGAAAATGAATTTTTTCACCCGTCTTAGGACAAAAGTAATCCTTTCCTATCTGAAATTTTATAAATACAAATAGTATTTTTATTTCATAAAAGTTATAAAATTTTTTATAAAAATTCATGTAATAATTTCATTTATATTTCATAAAAACATATTCATCGATTATTTACCGAAGTCCAAAACACAAATTTTATGAATCTTATTTAAAAATCTTATCTAATCTGAAAAATTACTTTTGGCAACCAACTGGCAACAAATGTTTAATATTGAACAATATAAATGTAAACATAACCTAAAATTCTATCACATTTTACAGTCTGTGAATTTTAGTGGTAAGTTAATTTAAACAAGTTTCTAAATATTTTATTTTAAACTAGAAGTGCATTATTTTAAAAAATATTTCAGGAAATCGTGAATTAATGAATAGAAAACAGATTAAAACATATCCTTACCACAAAGAATGGGAAGACGATTATTTCTTTGTAATGATTAAAGGCAAGTGTTGTGGTTTAATTTGTAATACTAGTATCGCTTGACCAAAAAAGAGGAAATGTCGAAGACACTTCAAGGCAATACATAATAAATATGAAATTAACTAGCCACAGACCAGTAAGTTACGAAAAACAAAAATTATAGAATTAAAAACAGGTCTTGCAGCTCAGCAGTCAATCTTTACAAAACAGTCAGCAATATCAAAAGCAGCTACGGTTGCATCCTTTGGAGTGTCATATTATTCTAGCTAAAAACAATTTTGTCTAAAATCATTATAAAATATTTAGAAATTTTAAAATTGTTTATGAAATCAATTATAAAATATTTTTAAAATTTGAAAAAAAATCAAAAATCTAAAGAACATCTATCCCCACAATTTGTATTCAATTTTGAATAATTTTAAAATGTAACATTTTTATAAAAAATTTTGTTTCTAAATATACAAAATTTAACGATTTTGTCGAAAATGTTTAGATATTTTAAATTTAAAAAAATTTTATATTTAAAACTCGAATAATTTTGCCCAAATCTCATTGAAAAATATATATTAAAAGTCTAAAAAAATGTATCCCCACAATTTATATTTAACATTTTCAATTTAAATTTTTTTTTAAATTAAAAAAATTATTTTAAAAAATATTTTTTTAAATTATTTTAAAATTTTAAAATTTTTTTTAAATTAAAAAAAATTTAAAAAATTTCTAAATCCAAGATTTTTATAAAAAAACTTTTTTCTGAATATACAAAATTTAACGATTTTACCCAAAACCAATTTTTTATAAAATGTAAAAAAATCGAGTAATTGCTTAATCCATTATAAAATATTTTTCAAATTTCATAATTTGGAAAAATATTTATCAAAAATCAAGAAAATCTATCAAAAAAAAGCAAAACCGTTGTCGCATGGTTACAGCTATGCATTTCTATGCTAATTGATTATTATCCCAAACAATTGAGTTATAGGGGGCTCAAGTATTATACAGTCAACGTTTCTGTTTTTCTTTTCTGTTAAATAACAAAAAATTTGGTGAATTTTTCTTTGGCGGGGGCTCCAAATTTTGAAATTCCGCCACTGACCTGATGAATATTGCCGATCACTAAAACGCAGAAAAGAATGAATGAATAAATATAGTTGAATATAAATCTGTTTAGCACATGCGTTCGTTCTAGAACGGAAACCAAAATTATATACACGAAAAAAATAACTATAATTCATTTATATATAAAAAACGTACACCCGCAAACGCGTACATCTTAAATTACAGATACCTGTTTCGTCAAATAATTTTTTCAGCGAACCACATTTTTTTTAAACCATAAGCCACTGAAATTTTTTATGAGTGAATGAACGTAAGAGGAAAACGAAATATTAAGACCAAAATCAGTAGGCAGAAAAATTGCTCACATATTTGATCCACGTATATTTTTTGTGCTGAGCTATGAATCGATTAACAAACAAGCAATGTATTTGAAGCATCTTGGCATCTTGGCACTATATGCTTCCTCTCATTATGCTAATGATGAATAGATCGAAGAATTTTATCGAACTATCGAAGTGGCAATTTTATCGAATTATCGAAGTGGCAATAAATAAAATACCGGGAAAAGAAATTTGGATGGTAATGCGTGATTTCAATGTGAAAATCGGTTCCACTGCCTCATATTCGCCAAGTAGTGGGGAAGTTTGGGACAGGATAACGGAACGACAGAGGAGAACGCGTCATCCAATTCTGCATTGAAAATACGCTCACAATTACTAACTCGATGGAAATCCTCAATGAAAATGGCGAAAACGTTATCGTCTGCAGATTGTGTATCATCAACTGCTGATGTGTAAGTTTACAGGAAAACTTAACATCAGTAGATGAAGGAAAATGAAAAGTCTCAGTGATGACCAGGTTACAGTTTTTAACAACAACGTCATTCACAAAATCGAAGCTGTGCTCGAAAAACAAAAAATATTGAAGCTATATGACAGGCTGTGAAAAAGTCTCTCGTCACAACTTTAGAAGAAACACTCCAAGAAGACCAAAATACTGTTACACAGCCCTGGATATCAACGGAAACAGTAGATCTCATTCGGGAACGAAGGAACATCAAATCCCCGGGTCTGGATAACAGTTAGATCTGGAACTGTACCAATCGCTAAATCTGGAAATACAAACTGCTACGCGCAGGAACAAAAATCAATATCTAATGATTGTTTGTAAAGAAATTAAGAATTTCACTGATACCGATAACTCCAAAGACCTGTTCAAGAAACTACGTCCTATCACTCAGGAGTTCAAACCCCGAAATTGGACTACAGAACTAGAATACAGAACTAAACCAAATTTCACCGGTGTGTAAAGAATACTGTGATGATCTGTATGCTGACCCGAATGCTATTTGTGCAGACCTGGGGAATTATCACGCGAAATCTTAATTATGATAGATGAGATGAAAATCGCAACTGACACACCAAGAGAACTAGAAATCGACAGAATATCAGCAGAGGTCTGGTAGGCTCTTGACGAAAGACGCCAAAAAATCTTGCACACATTGTGTTAAAAGATTTAGAAAACAGGCTTATGGCTAGAAAACTTGTCAACATCAGTATTGTTTCCTCTACATAAGTAAGAGTCAGAAACAGTCTGCGAAAACTATCGTTTGATAGCCCTGATATCACATTCCTGCAAGCTTGTAGTCTCGCTTAAATTCTTTAAGCCAGACTACAAGTCTTCCTAGTACGTCAAATTGCTCCAGAACAAGCCGGAATTGTGAAAGGACGGGGTACTCAAAAACAAATTTTAAATGTGAGACAGCTTATAAAAAAGGCCCGAGAATACTCGGTACCGATGTATCTGTGCTTTGTAGATTACGAGAAAGCATTTGACAACGTTCCTTGGCCCAGGCTGTGGATGACTTTAGCAGAATTTGGTGCACCATGTCATCTTATCACTTTCGTCAAAAGCATTCGCAGACGGTCATTAAAATCTATATCCGAAAAATGATGCATTAGGAAAGGCGTTCGTCAAGGGCGTGTACTTTCACCTATACTCTAAAACATGTAAAGCGAAGTAGTGATGCGGCACACATTAGAGAATTGGAACGGAGGAGTGAAAATTTGTAGAAAGCGATTTTCAAATCTTTGATTTGCGGATGATACTCTTCTAATAGCTAGCAGCAGCGAAGAGTGTTTAGAGTTTCTTCATAGACTGGAAGACGTAAGCCGAGAATATGGGCTTAAAAAAATGCTAACAAGAAAACGTCATAATAGTAGACCTAGATAACGAAATCGAAGATCTACAAAATCTACAAAAGTAAGGAACTTTGAAGTCGTCGAAAAAAATTTGTATTTGGGCTCCATGCTCCATAAGTCCGGTTCTTGCGAATTGGAAATAAGACGGCGAATTCAAATTACCAGCTCGGACATGATAAAACTAACAAAAATTTGGAAAGATCGAAATCGAAAGACGGCGAATTCAAATTGCTAGCTCTGCCATTATAAAACTAACAAAACTTTGGAAAGATATATCATTAGAAAAATAAGGCAATCCTTGGAAACGACTTATTCCCGTTTTTCGTATGCTACAGAGACCTGGGTAATGCGCTTGAAAGAATAGATTCGTTTGAAATGCGGGCCTGGCGCAGGATGCTGACAGTTCCCTGAACGGCTAGAAGAACAAATGTCTCCATCTTAAGGAAGGTCAAACCCATACAAAGATTGTCATCGATGACATATGGACGAATTTTTAAATCTCTCGAGATGACAGCATGGAAAAACTTGTTATCAGGGAAAACCGGAATGGAAAAGGAAACGGGGTCAATCCCCAACTAGGTAGACTAATATTATTTCGAAACAAACAGAAACAAGTTTCAACGTCAACATACGTTGGCCACGACGTTGGTCAAAGAAGAAAATTTATATTAGCGGTGTTTTTACGGCTAGTGCCTTTCCCCCATTTTCCATCTTCCTCGGTCCTCCTAGTTCAGTTCTTCTAGGCTTCTTTTCTCCATGGTTTGATTTATTCTGGAGTTCCAGCTAATTCTAGGACGATCCTTCATTCTTCTCTGGTACGAAAATCAGCCGTGAATTCTTCTTGCCCACTTTTTGTCACACATGCGCTTTACGTACCAATGCCACGTCAATGACATCTATGATGTTATAGTCTATTTCCATCTTTGCCTGATGTTAATGTTGGTGATATGTTCAAGTCTGGAAACTCTACAGCATATTTTCCAAAACTTCATTTTCGCTGCTAAAGCACCCAAACCTCTGAACCATATCTCATTGTGCTCTCTAGAATAGTGTTATATGTGATTGTTTTTGTTTTGTTGCTAATATTTGGGTTCTCGATAATAGGATGTATGGTTTGTGCAAATCATTTGCCAGTTTCTAATTTCTTTCTGCCATGTTCATAGGTTCCATTACTGGTAATCGTAATGCCTAAATATTTAAATTCTTGAACTGTCTTTATTGTGCCACTTCCCAACACAGTGTTTATAGTTGGATCTCCTCCAGTGGACATGTTTTTGAGTTTTGATCTGTAGACTCCATTGATCGTATTCTTCTAGGAGATTTTGTAGCATGAATGAGATATCGTCATTGTCTTCCGCAAATATTAGTTGGTCGTCCACAAACAGTAATGTGTAGTACTGTGGCGAAATACAACATCCCTAGCGCAATCCCTT
Organism: Adranes taylori; assembly: GCA_009867245.2. Classification (NCBI taxonomy): domain Eukaryota; kingdom Metazoa; phylum Arthropoda; class Insecta; order Coleoptera; family Staphylinidae; genus Adranes; species Adranes taylori. The sequence goes on from WYDF02320732.1 coordinate 12,434, forward strand.
AATTACTGGAAATTCTGCAGAAAGCTTCGTGGTTACTTTGACTGCACTAGAATTGTTTTTGTATAATCTCGAATTTGATGGTAATCAAGTGCTTCCCACAGTTTGTTGACGGGCAAACAGACGTATACTTTTTTAAATCATCTGATGGTCTTTTTGTGCCATTTTCGGTCTTTCGATTATTTGTTTGAGACAGAAAGTATTATCCACATTGGTTCTATCACAAGATAATTCGGAAATGAAAGGAGAGTTTCATCTGGTGACAGAGGATATTGAAGAAAAAATCCAAGAAATATTCTCTGTATTAGAGGAAAAATTTAAAAAAAAGCAGTAGAATTGGAAAAAGAAGAAGTAGATGACTCGGTGGCAGCAGATTTTGTCAAAGAAGATTTCTACGTAGCAAAAAGAAAAAGATCTCTACGTAGATGATGTTGCATCCCAGACTGACAGTCAAGAAGAAGAAGAAGAAGAAGTCAACGTAGGTAATGTCGCATTCGAGGCCGATAGTTTGGAAGATAGAGAAGTCTACACAGATGATGTCTTATCCGGAGCCGTAAAATTAGGAAAATCGCATCGGTCATTCCCTCCTGCCATTTTATTCAGCACCACACAATTATGGGAAGCAGGCGACATGTCTTTAAAACAACACTTCCGAAAAGTTGAAGTAACCACGCCGCTGGCCATTAAAGAGTCAACTACGACAACATGTTAGATCAAGAAATGTCTTAGTTCAAGACCCCTATACCCGCAAATCAATTACACCAACGAATTAGGTGTACTAACACCAGGTCATCTAATGGTGTAATCTCCAGATCGAATTAGCACACTGATGAAGAGCAATGGTATACAGCACTAGAAGTTACGTCAGAAACGAAAAGGAAACATTGGGAACAATGTGTCCAGAAAGTATCGAACAGGGTTACCAAATACATTCAAAGGGAATCAAACTCTAAGAAATCTCAAACCAGGGACCAAGGTACTCATTAAAGAGAACAAATGGAAGAGCATTGAATATCTCGAGTATGTTCAAAAATTAAGCAGAACAAAAAGAAGAGTAACAATCACAGAAGATAAACCATTGGCAGAAGTCAAGAAGAGATAAAGTCGAAACCAGCAGAAGAGTTAAGAAGAAGAGTGAAACACCTGGTGAATTCTATGCAGCTACGACGTCAAGGGATGGAAGAGGCTGAGAGCCTGTTTGAATCCCAGTCAGAGAAGAAAAGCCAGAAGGCAATTCAAAAAAGAGTGTGACGCATAGCAATATCAACAGGTTGGTCACCAACGGAGGGGAGCATGTAGCATCCGTAGAAAACCAGTAAAGGGCTGATCGGCAAGTACAGTTAAAGGAGTCCTACGACATGGAAGACAAGTGGCCAGCAGGTTAGATGTTCAAGATCCTACCACGATCTAATGGAGCTCGGCAATATATTTACGCAATAAACAGGGAATGTCTGGAGACTACAGATTCGTCAAATCTGTAGATTCCAAGACATTACTTACCATTATGTTCTTTATTATCAGTTATAGAATTATGTTTCATTTGTATTGATATTTCATATAGCATATTGCCTATGCTAACAAGAGTATCTCGAGGATGGGAGTCACGGCTTCTATACTCCTGAACACTACGGTGGTCACAGCCCCAGATAACTTCGCAAAAGTATTTATAGACAATATTTCATGTAACGCTAACAGGAGATATGTAAAGGATATGAGCCACGGCTGCTATACTCCTAGATATATCTAGGCAATATTTAATAAAATGTTTAGTAAAACTTTGTATTGGCTTTCTAACAGCTAGAGCAGTGATTCCCAAACTTATTTGACCTATCGCCCCCTTTCCAGAAAAAATATTACCCAGCGCCCCCTGTATTTTTTTTTATTTTAATAGCAATTAATAAGGGATATAAATATTATTGTATCTGTGAGAAGAGGAATTGACGAGTAAGAAACCAATTTTGATGGAGTGCACTATTTTAATAAATCATAAAACGTTTCGGGAAAAAATCTTTCCATC
>WYDF02320743.1:0-14447 GCA_009867245.2 Adranes taylori
ACCTGTCTACAACAATTTTATATATTAGATATTACGGGGCCAATACAACGATATTCAAAAAAAGTAATATAGATTTCATTCTACAAATTAAGTATCCAATTTAATTCATGAAAGAATTGAGAGCATTATGCGCTAAAATGTAATTGTCAACATCTACTAACTGACTGCAGATTACAAATGAAACAAATTATTTGATCTATTTATTTTATTATTTTCGAAGTGTCAAAATAAATGTTGAATGATTCAACTTTCTACAATTACGGGATACTACTAGAATATATATTCCAAATGTAGTAGATGTATTTTATGAAGGCAGATAAAATAGAAGGAATTTTAATTCTTTTCGTAAAGTGATATATACGATATACTCTTCTCACTTTTTAATTCGTAAAGTGATATATACAAAGATCAAACTTTGTATATATCACTTTTACTATATTTTGTCGCAAAAATATCTCAATTTAAATATTTTCTAAAGTGCGGCGTGTTCGAATTAGAAATGCGTATTTATGTGGCCTCTGTGTAATCTTTTGTGAGTGAACTTTTATCGTAAACATTTATATTGGATCTTTTATGGTTTTTATTTATATTGTCAGATACTAATGCCCTCACGTCAGACACCATATCTTATTTAGCAAAATTCTTTACTAATCTCTCTCACTTGTATTTTAAAAGTTTTGTATCATGTTCATCTTCTTTACTTCCCTCTTTGGCTTCTTATCTATTACCATTAATAATACCCACATTTTGAGAATGTTTCTCAATAAAATATAGTCCAATAGTCGGTACTCTACATCCACTTTATGCGCAAGATGTTTAATCTCTTGTGACACAAAGTGTACAAAATATGTACATCATCTTAAAAAACTATGATTTAGTAATATCAGATTCTATTGTTGGGAAAAAGTGATCTCATAATTTGCAATTAATTTTTTGTTTGACATTAAAGTGATTGTTTAAAACTTTGGTAAATGAGAATTATGATTATTTATGAATAATTCTCACACTTGGTATGAGTTCATTAATAGGCTAAAAGACATATCACTTGCATCTATTAATTGAAGTATAATTATTTACTGCCATGATTAATATAAGTGAAATTGTGTTTCGCCTATTTTGTAATGCTTTTTATGTAGAAAATAGTTTATAATTATTTTAACGTTAAGATATTCTCATTGTGCATTAGAACTTTGTATTTAATTTTTCTTCTAAAATATTACGTGTACCAAAACAAATTGAGTATGAAAGATTGCGTTTTAAAATAGTAAAATTATATAATTAAACAATTATAGATATTTATATAGTTTACTAATTTTTTAATTATAAATAGTATGTTTTATATGTAACCGTTTGTTTTTGTATTTGATAATTTAGCGTAAATATAAATATAGTATACATAGACTAGTAATTTGTTTTTGTTCTATTAATATTTTGAACTGAAGTTAGTACAACTAACTTCAGTTTAACACGTTTCTTCCAGACATCTGAAATCGGCTATTTACTTCTCAGGATTGGTCTTTGACTTATTGACATTTATTTTGACCTCATTGCAACATCCTAATTCCGCAAAAGCCACTGAGGAAAATAATTGGCCAGCAGTACATTAATAAAACGTGCTGGTTGCATGTCAAAGGATTCAAACTGGGATTAAAATCAGGTGAATTGAAAGAGTTCTTAAGACATAAATATAACCGAAACGACTTTGCGAAAAGTTGGATAGTAGATACAAAAATCCTATATTCAGTTCCTTTGAGGTTGAAGCATGGATGTCAGAAGAAGTAGGAAAACTACAAGATCCAAATTACTTGGAAGAAGGAATTTCAGTCAGCCGATATAATTTTTTTATCGAGAGTTGGATCGCAAAACACAGAGAAAAAGATGTCCAACAACAACGGTCAATAAAGAGCTCTCAGTCTAAAATAAGAGCCAAATGAAATAATGAAGAGCAACGCAAAATGAAAAAAAAAACATAAAAGCATCAAGTTCCTCAATATATAAAGAATAAAATCTTACAAATTGAAACATTATTAGGACAAGAACATCCTCTTGCATTCTGTATCGCAGAACACAACGTACACAAATACGCATAAACATCACACTTTTATCGACAAAATATCCGAGGAGGAAGTGTTACAATATTTTGTCAACAAGGCATACATCAAAACAGTTGCGGACAATAAACGAATTAGCAATTGAGGGTGTACTGGAATGCTGTGCAAACGAAGTACAAATAGACGGTAAAACAATAATTATAATATGGTTATACATACCACCATATTCTACAAATTTTCAACTTGGAAACTATTAAATATGGTTACAACCAAGTACGAAGACGTAATACTGGCTGGAAATTTTAACTGCAATATTACAAGTAATGGGATAGAAGCTAATACATTGAATAACTCTCGTATGGTCTAAAATACATAATAGATCAATCAATACGAATTACAAATAATACTTCCAGAACTATAATTTCTATATTAAACTGGACACAGAATACATATCGGTTAGAGTACTAAAGTTATCAATATCTGATCACTATCCAATTAAGATCACACTGGATAACACATGTAAGGTTAAATAATATAATGAAACGAGAATTTTCAATACAGAAAATCATCATACATTTCAAAATTTACTAAGCCAATGAGATTAGAAAGTCGTCATAAATCAAACCAATGCAAATTCCTGCCTTGACACCCTTTTTCAAGGCACAGCGTAACATAGCGTTTGCCATCAAGAAAGCAATAAAGCGTAAAACCTGAGAAACCATGGACCACCAATTAAATAAAATGTTCACAAGAACATTTAAATAGTTTATGCTGGCTAAGCAAAAATAGTGATAATCAACAGGTAAAACAGCAATACAGTGAACGAAAGACACATCACAAAGTTTTACTGCAGGCTTCCAAACGACAATATAATGATTATTGCATAATGAAGTCTTCCAACAAAATAAAAGAGATATGAAAGATCATAAAGCCCAATACAAAGAAATATGATACCATTTCACTAAAACTTGAAGATGAAATATCTAACAATCCGTTCTAGACAATATAACATTTAGCAGTAGTATAACAGACATTATATTTATAACAGAAGCAGAATCGATACAAATGGTTAACAAGTCTGCACAAATCATCTAGAGGATGCGATGGTTTACCGCCAGAAAATATATGTGCTGGATTGTGTAAACATTGTGCTATGCAATCAACAGATCGCTAATACAGAGAGTATTCTCAGAGAGATTAAAAATATCCAAAATATTACCAATACTTAAAAAAGGAGATCCACATCTAATGGAAAACTACAGACCTGTAGTAATGCAATGAGGATTTGTAAAAATCTACGAATTAATTTTCATCAAAAAATTGTTGTCCTTTTTACATAAAAAGGCTTGATTTCTGATACACAACATGGATTCATTAAATGTAAAACCACGAGCACGGGAAGGTTTGATTTCTTAAGAAGCATATACAGAAATGTTGTCAAGAAAAATCAAAGCATAGGATGTTTTTACGATATCAGAAAGACGTTTGACTGTGTACCAAAACAAGTACTATTAAAGGCAATGGAGACTTGTGGAATTCAAATATTGGATTATATTGTTCCTAAGCCAGAGAGAGCAACAAGTATGCTTAAATTATACATCAGGTGAGGGAATTAATTCCCATATAATGTCTTCCCCTCGACAAATAAATACAGGTATAGTGCAAGGGAGTACTCTAGGACCTGTCCTATTTCTTATATTAATAAGTACTCTACCAGAAGAGGTAGACAGGAGACAGTATTATATGCAGATGATATTAATCACATTATAAAAACAGAAAAGTAAAACATAAACACCACAGTGGGGAAAGGAACGATGGACCTAGAAAACTGGTGCAACAAAGTCGGGCTTACTCTAAACAAAAAAAAATTAGCGTGATAGAATTCTCTGCATCTAAACATACTTCTACAACGTAGATACGAAAGAATAAAAAAGTCAACCACTGCGAAGTGAAGTAAAATTTCTACGCTTGCATATCACACATTTTAAAATGGGATAATCATGTAACAGCATATTACCAAAGATAAGTATAACTTTTTATATGATAAAATGTCCGCAACCGGTGGTTAGTAAAGAAGTATTGAAAATAGCATATCACGCATGTTTCGAATCAATAATTATTTATGGAATCATGTATTGGGGAAGCTCACAAGCCAGCCATGCAGCATTCTTATTATAGAAAAGTCATACGGTTTATGTGCAAAGCACACAGTGAGCCATTATTCAAAGAAAACAGAATACTCATATTGCACGGCCTCATGGCATATGTACAATCATGTTCGACAATAAAAAAATATTTGCTAAAAACGGTAACATAAATCAATACAGTCCTAGAAACAGCGAAGACAAGCATACCACCACACAATACCACATTCTATGAAAATAGTCCGGACTTTCAAGCGGCAAAGATACATAACAATCTCGAAAGAGATCAAAATGGAAACAAGATGATATCTTTAAAAAACTCAAGGAATGGCTTGTAGACAATTGTCTAAATAGTAACAAACTGATATAATAATTACGTAAATTGAACACATATCAACATACATGAATGATCTCATAATTCAATTTTATATCTATTTTTGATTATTTCGATATGTGATTATTTCGATATATAGTATATGTAAGTAATATAATATATAACGTATTGATATGTAAAATGTAACATTATTACGGAAAATATATACTATTATTATTATTAATTGCAGCATTATAAGAATATTCTGGTGCTCATCAAAATAGGTTTTAAATATTTTCTTCCCGAAAACGATTCAAGTAGAATCGAGCAATTTAGGTATAATTCAAATCAACGCGCCTATTAAAACTAGCCAATCATCAACGTTTTAGGTTATATTCTTGCACAATGCGCATCATCGCGTCCGTTTTTTCAGGTTATATGAGAGTACAATATAGTTCATAGTATATTAATTAGAGAAGTTCTAAAAGTGTTTGGTGTGTGATTAGAAGATACAGCAAAAGTTTGCGTTTTAAATTGCCAAACAAGGCGTTAACAAAATTATACAGAATGCTGTATAGCTGTTCACTGTAAGATTGCACAAGGGACTAATTTAATAGTAAGCAGTTCTCAGGAAAAACGATATGCGTGTACAGAATGTAATTACAAAACAGGCGTTTCGGTGTTCAGAATGTGAATTCAAGACTGAACGACAGAAATCTCTTTTAAATCACGTTAGAACACATTCGCGAAGAAAGCCTATTCAGTGTTCAATATGTGATTTCAAGACAGGGCGAAAGGATACATTAATACTTCATAAACGTACACATTCAGGAGAAAAGCCGTATAAGTGTACAGAATGTGGATATAAGAGTGCACAAAAGAGTGCTCTAAGAGCTCATAAACGAACACATACAGGAGAGAAGCCGTTTAAGTGTTCACAATGTGACTTTAAGGCCACACTAAATAATACTCTTACAATTCATAAACGTAAACATTCAGGAGAAAAACCGTATAATTGTACAGAATGTAATTATAAGAGTGCACAAAAGACTGCTCTAACAGTTCATCAACGAACACATACAGGAGAGAAGCCGTTTAAGTGCTCACACTGTGATTTTAAGACCACACTAAATAATACTCTTACAATTCATAAGCGGATACATTCAGGAGAGAAGCCATATGAATGTACAGAATGTGATTATAAGAGTGCACAAAAGAGTGCTCTAAGAGCTCACAACCGAACACATTCAGGAGAGAAGCCGTTTACGTGCTCAGAATGTGATTTTAAAGCCACACTAAATAATACTCTTACAATTCATAAACGAACACATTCAGGAGAAAGGCCATATAAGTGTACAGAATGTAATTATGAAAGTGCTCAAAAATCTGCTCTAATTGTTCATAAACGAGTACATTCAGAAGAGAAATTGTATGAGTGTTTAGAGTGTAATTACAAGACTATTTGGAACCTATGTATAAAGAGTCACAATCGAATGCATTGCAGAAAAAAATCACTTGTTGCCATAAACATTGATCCCATCTGTAGTAAAAGTAGTAATATATTAACTTTAGAACAAAAAACAGAGAATAAAATAGTTTCAAGCATAATTCTATCAAGTAATACTGTTGAAGACAGTGAAGATTTTACTGATAAAATTAAATTGGAGGACATATCGGGAACGCAATTATTACTAGATAATAAATTACTAATTGATGATATAAAAGTAGAACCTGTTTAGAACTCCCACTGATTTCTAGATATTGCACTGTAATTAATACAATAATAGTTTAATAGTCAAACAGAAATTTAATTTTTGATTTAATGAAGATTTTTTAACAATTTCGTATTTTGGTTTTTATTAATTTTTAAATTTTAAGAGAAAGTAGAAGTTCACATTTATCTGTTTTCTGTACTTTGTTGTAATTAGAGCTTTTAACTCTTGCACAATAAAAACTTATGTATTGTTCTGTATTTTATGCTAGTATTACAAGTTTTCAAGGAAGTTTGCCGTACTTTACAGTAGTGTTTAGCTTTTTTCAATGAAAGGTAGATTAAAAAATCTTTTGTTTTCCTGTGCAATATTACATTTAGCTCGCTCTATTGTGAGTTTCTAGATCCACTGTCTATTGCTATAAACATTATTTTCAATGTAGAAAAATGATATTTTGTATATTCAGTTTATGCCCATCTGATATACAAACAGTGAAATTGTCAAAAAATCGCAATGAATGTTTCAATTAGTCCAATAGATGGCGCTAATCACACGGAAACAATTTATACGTTATAGTTTCCTTAAGATTATAGTTTTTGACTGCCCGTGGTTATGCCTGTCATCATTTTATGCATCACGTTAACTGATGTCAATGTCAGTCAGTTTAGTGACATGTCAGTCACAAAATATTTTGTTTTATTTTCCTGTAGTTCGTTGATTAGTTTTATTTGATTCCAATTTAATTTATTTATTTATGAAATGCTTAATATGCTCACATAACATAATTTTTAGGGTAAAAGTGAAGTTTCATTTGTATTAATTAATAGTACTAAAAAAAAATTCCGGAAATGTCTCCGGATGTAAAGTCCAATGGACCACCAGTTCTAGTTCGGCGTAAAAAACACAAGAAAATCCCTGGGACGGCGGAAGCAAATAATTTGATTGAAGGAACGACTTACAATTACTTGCAAATGAATCCTTTAACATATCAAGACTCGAACATATTTCCACTAAGCTATCACATTCCAACGGAAAATTTACCATTGCCATATTACATTCCACGTCAAAATTCATCTATAAGTGTCGGATATAGTGTGAGTGCAAAACGTGCGCCTATGAAAATTCCGTCTGATAGCAATGAATACATGTCACTACCAGTGCCACAGCTAGATCAAAGCGAAAACGTAGATCTTAGGCGATACTCTGATCCAGGAATGCGAAATGAATCTGATTCAAGTTCGGAAACGAACGACTATAATATAGAGAAATTGTGCCAGCAGATTAATATTTTAAAAGAAAACAATTATAAACTGACTAGAGCGGTTAGTGAAATGAGAGTGGAATTGAATCTCGTGAAACAACAACATCTAGGACGGAATTATGGAAAGAGTGAATATGAACCGGGCATGTTGAGCGAAATTATTAGAGAAATCCGAGATGCCGCTAGGCTTAGGGAAGAGGCCTTGTTTACGAAAGTTAAGAACATGATTGAAGAGAATCAGTTTAATATGGTAAGAAATTTTATTGCTTATTTAATTATATTCTAAAATTTAGATCGCGGAGAATTACATGTTTCTACAGGTTTTAAAACTTTTGCACATTGAAGTTTGCATTTATATGGGGATCAGTAATTAAGATCAGGGTCCCAACACAAGTGTTTTCAAATAAAACATAGGTGGTTAGTAAATTTTGTTACATAGCCCAAATGATCTATCAGTTAACGCACGAATTTAAAGAAGACAATCGTTTAGTCTTGGATATATAACGGCAGACAGTTTCTATTAAGACGGGAAAGAAATGAGCCGAAGAGAGATGTCGTTAAAGAAATGTAAAACGGTACTCGGAGGAGACAGAGAAGAGAAGGAAGTTTTGAATGAAGAAGAGATAAAGAGAAACTATTCTGAAAATTGCAATAAGAAATAAGAGTAGAAAAAATAAGCGATGAGATATAAGGAATGCAATGGATAATATATAAATTGTATGTAAGGATCAAGAACTAGAGTGGAAACAGTGAAAGCGCATGATATTGTGACAGAAAAATAATTCAGGGACGACATACACAACAAGGCATCAAGGCCTAGAGAGGGAAATGAGTGAAACAGGTGGCTATTTGTGACATACAGAATTGAAGAAAGATATAACTATGGTTAAGGAAAGGTAACAAGACTTCTTAATCAATGGAAGTTGTTGGAATGTCAACAATATTAAAAGAAAATATAAAAGTTATTATTAAAGAACGAGTGTGAGATCGAGATAGGAAATGTGAATGGTTTTTAGCTGGAAGGATAAAACAAGGTTGCCCACAGAATGGAATTTGATACAGTTAATTTAATATGTCTTACCTAGAAGACAGTTAAAATAGTACAAACAGGTAATTGGATAAAATGTAGAGAAAAAGATATGAATTCTTAGGCTATATGATAAGCTACAGTGAATAATTTTCATCATACAAGGTGTATGTGAAGTTGATTGTCAGAAAAGCTCCTTCACAAACTCTTATTGTTAGAAATACTATTAAAAAATAAAATACAGTTGCATAGGGCTTTGGCATCATATGTTTTAGGCATCAAAGAGGTGTTAATGTGTGATGTATGGTACGGAACTGTTGGCAGATAAAGAAAGAGATTAGAGAGGGTATGTATGAGGAGCTCCGTCGCAAAACCAACTTTATCCGTCAGGTCAAATTTTACAGTATTCAAAAAAAGAAAAGGTTTAATAAATTATTTTTCACTGTTACAATGGCAAGTTTTATTTTTCTTTATCATGAAGCATACTATTTAAAAAATAAATTACATGACATGTTGAACCATTCTTTAGTTATTTACAAATTTAGTTTGGATAAAGTTGGTTTTACACGAAGATGAAGGGATAAAGTTGGTTTTGGACCAGCATATAAAAACTTCGTTAGTTTTTCAATAGTTTAATAAAGTTAGTATTCAATAGAAACGTAAAATAATTTGAAATAATGAAAAATTTATTAATGGAAACAATAAAAAAATAATGTAATAAAAATTTTATTAAAATATCATTTATATCAAAAATTAAATGTGAATTGCAATTTCTGGAATTTAACAGTCGCAGATTGTCTCATCTTCTTGCAGTAAACTGGCTGGTTGTCGGTTCTAAACATTTCTGTACCAATTAATGAAGGGTTCTTCAGTACTTTCCTAGTTTTCTTCAAACATAAGAGCCAGAAGTTTTTTGACATCGACAATTTTTTTATTGGAAATTGGTTAAGAAAGAGGATGATTTGGAAAGATAAACTGTGCAGCTGACCTTCCTGAGACACCACGTTTTAATGGTGATTTTAAAACAGTTTTTTCATCTTCAAAGCGGTAGTTTTCCATTGCTATAGGATACAGAAAAATGTCCAGCTTTTGTTTTGAATTTTTTAAGAATAATCCTTTTCATAGTGCTTATGCTATCCACATTTTTTGAAAACTTGTTTCAAGGATTTGGTGTCGAATAAAAACCAATCTTCCTCTAGTTTTTAACTTTTCCAATCTCCCTGTTACAACAATATATTCGTGGGGTGAAATAATGGTTCATTTGTTTCAACTTTGCCGAAAAAACGATTGGCTGGGGGAAAACCATGTCCACGAATAGGGAAAACAAGCGATACCACCCTCAGGTTCTTTGTATTTTCTTATGATTTTAAGAGGCATCTGAACATTGATGTTATTTTTTTTTTTTGGGCAAGACACCCATCTGCAAATAAACGTAATTTTTTTTGTGGTGTAATGATTCAGTTGTCTTCAGAAAATGTAGTAAATCTCCAGAAAATGTAATAAGGTAGCATTGGAAATCTCAATGCTACCGTCGCCAGCAAAATTCTCAATCCACAAGTGAGGATAACGGCTGAATTTGCTACAAAACAAAAATATATGTAATTGTTTCATCATCATCTGGTTTTCTTCGAAGTTCATAAAAAGCTTTAGGTCTCAGTTTGTGTACGCGTTTTTCTGTCATCAACATTGCTACTTCTGGGGACCCTTTAGGGCTTTTTTTAACATCCAATGTTTATATGCATGAAGCAATAAAGTTGTCCTGCACAACTTTGTAGGGGGTTTCATAAAGTTCATGGCGGAACATTTTCACGTCAACTTTGGAGCATTCAATTTTTTTTATTGTTTTCTTCTTTACGTAGTAAATGCTTTACATCACACGGTATGAATGTATCTCGTCCTGAAGGAGTGTATAGTTTTTTCTTGGCAATTTCCCGTTGTGTTGTTTTTGTTTTTTTCTTGTTCCATTATTGCTTGGCTCACAAGCACTGAAATATCTAAATCATAATCATCCATTTTGTAAAAAGTGTCATTTAAAAATTATTTATTTTAATAAAAAATTTAAATATCATATCGTGTACTCTTACAGAGTAACAAAAATATAATGCACACGACAACAAAACCTGTACACTGGAAACAGTAATGGAACATTGTATGGGCTGTATGAAAGGAAAAATCTATCTCAGAAATTTGGAAACAGGCCAAGAGCATCAAAACAGGGAGAATTGCTACATGGAGATGTTGGTAGACCATTTCAAGTTCCATCAAATTCAGGTTATAAGTATTTTGTCTGTTTTAAGGATGATTTTAGAACTTAGAGCTAGTGTTTAAAGAAGCAAAAGTTTGGGGTCATCCAATTAAAGAATTTCATTCTGATAATGGTGGTGAATTTGATAATAAACAAATACTTCAAAAATATGGTGTAAACCGCGTTTTACAACACCATACACTCCACAACAGAATGGATGTGCAGAAAGAGAAAACACAATCCTTCTTGAAGCAGCCAGAACCCTTATATATTCAAAAATTACATTTACACAGACATTTTGGGCAGAGTGAATTAATACAGCAGCATATATACTAAACAGGACTGAGGACAGGAAAATCTTCAGTTGTTGGAAAATCTTCAGTTGTTGGAAAATCTTCAGCCTCCTTATGAAATATGGTATGAAAAGAAGCCTAGATTTAAGCATTTACGAGTAATTGGGACATCATGTAGTGAATGGATTTCTGATCAAAAGAGAAAGAAGATGGATCCAGAGCCAAGATTTGGAGTCTTATTGGGATATGATGGGAGATGATAGCTACAGACTATATGATAGAATAAGTGATTCAGGTTTTCGTTGCTGAGATATAATATTTAAAAGTGGCTGTAGAATTATAAACAGAAGAAATTATTGATGAAGACACTGACGATAAAATTAAACTGGATGATTATGAAAGTGAATCAGGTAAACTCAGGTACTATAATCCCTCTGATTAATACGTTGGATATAGTTGATTGTGTACCGGGATCATGGGCGGATAAAGTTGGTTTTGCTTTGGAACCTTCTTTTCAAACCTTAATTTTTAATGGATCTAGTTGGTTTAGCTTGAACCTATTTCATGTTTGTGATACCACCCAATATAAAGAACGGTATCCAATCGATATCAAAATTTTGAAAATAATGGATATAGAAAATAATGGCTCCTCATATATAGAAATGTTACATGTATAATATAAAGACTTATCGATTACTTAAAATACCTTAGATCCCAACCAATATATGTTGCACACTAGTTTTAACGCAGTTGATCTTAGTTAAGTTCTAGAGTAAATCAATAGATGTCGCAATTATATTAATCTGAATGAATGATATGGTTTATTTGGTAAATGTTTATTTTCAAATATGCATATATATATATATATATATATATATATATATACATATATATATATATATATATATATATATTTATATAAAATAACAAAAATATAATAATAATATAAGATGAGAGAAGAGACTTCATTGCTGGTTCTGTAAAAATTCCATATCTCTTTTTGTTTACATTACACAATTTAGTGGCAACAGTTTTAGGATTAGTCATGGAGTACATTATAATAAAATAAGTAAACAAAACTTCATACAAAACAACTTTTTTAAGCAATATTTTTGTGTAGGCATTCTAATGGGCCAAAGAACTGCAGTATCGGCATAATGATTAAGTCGAAAAAAATCTCCTGCAAGTGGATTAAACCACACCAAGAGACAAGTGCAGTGGATTACTTACCTCATAACTGTTAGAGGTTTAGCGCCTGCTATGTAAACATCGCAAGATAAAAAGATTTTGAAACTTTATGACAAAAAATAAATCATGCTAAAAAGGGTAGACAACACTAGCACAAAAGCTGTAAAAATAATCATTCAAACCATATAACCATGATACGAAAAGTAAGGTAACATTGATCTTAAATAACTTAAAATGGATGACCTCAAGAAGTGCTCTGTACAGTGATTGGATTGGCCATCAGAGTCGTATGATTTGAACTCTATTGAAAACTTATGGTGTCCTACAAATGTATCCGAAATTTGCGCCAGTTCTGCATGGGGATCTTTATGTACAGGCTCTACAGAAAATATAGCTGAGAGTATGCTTTCATGTTGTGCGGAGGGGTTTGCGCTAATGCGTTTTTGACAATAAGATTTTAAATTGTTCTAAATTTATTTTATACGCAAACTCGAATGCATACGTAATCATCTAGCTTAAATTTTCCAGTATACTGGTATTCATGTTCAATGTAAATACAGCAAAATGTTACTTTTCAAACTGACAAACGAGGCGTTCACAATATTATGAATGGCGTGTGCCGTATATTGTAAGATTGCACAAAAGACTAATTTAATAGCAGTTCAGATCTAACTACAAGGAGTTTGAGTGTTCAGAATGTGAGTTCAATACTGAACGGGAGAAATCTCTTTTAAGTCACATAAGAAAACATTCGCGAAGAAAGCCAATTCAGTGTGCACTATGTGATTTTAAGACAGGACGAAAGCATACATTTATAATCCATACACATTCAGGAGAAAAACCCTATAAATGTGCAGAATGTAGTTATAGGAATGAACAAAAGATTGCTCTAAGAGTTCATAAACGAACACATACAGGAAAGAAGCCTTTAAGTGTTCAGAATGTGATTTTAAGACCACACTTAATAATAGTCTTACAATTCATAACCGGATACATTCAGGAGAGAGGCCATATGAATAAGGTGGCCAGACGTCTTGCTTTTGGCGGGACAGTCCCGCTTTTTAACAACCGATTTTTAGAAAGCATGCGGTCAGACATGTTAAATAACTTGTTTTTGGTATCATTTAATGGATTCTTGCATTTTAAATATGGGAATGGTTGTCAAAAAAAAAAGGTCATCGAGTTTTTCGTTTACTCACTAAACATTAATAAGAATGGATGACAAACTTTTACAAAATTTTATTGTTGAATTTTACGATTGCTTGCTGATTCCAATACAAACTTTTAACAATTTTTGTATATAAGTTTCCTAGTGTTTTTTGAGTTTATCAGTATCTAAGATAATTCTATCGTTGCTATCAACTACCCATGTGTGTTGTTTTTTAACTTTTCCGATCATTTCTCTTACTTTCTTACGCATTGCACTATGCTCATTCCTCCGCTGGAGCTCCTCAATTTCCTCACATTTTTCTCTCAACCAGGATTATTTGGCCTGTCTTATTTCTCTCCGTATTCTTGTGTTTATTTCTTTATCCTTCTGAATGGTTCTGTTTTTATATGTTCTACGTTGTTCCATCATATCCAGCACATCCTACTTTTCTTTTTCGTTTTCTGCTTGGGCCGTATTTCTCCTGCTCTGTCTTCTCCAAGGTGTGTTTTTATCTGCTCCCATTGTATCTGCTCCCTTTGTTTTCGCTGTTAGTTTTTATAAAATATAATTGTATGTTTGTTTAAATGAATTTCCATTTGTTTTATGTAGTTTTACGAACAATTGTGAGCTTCAAGTAAATGAAAACTGGGATGGCAGACCACCACTAATTTTTTAATCATAAATAATATCATTTATTCTTTTTGTTTTTTTTTTATCAAACGTATATATATATACACTTGCAACCTGTACTTTTATAACTAAATTTAAGTTCGCTTGATATGAATTTATCGAAGTCAAAAAAGTCTACCGGGATCGAAGACCACCCTGATTGATATTTGTGTATATACGCTAAAAGTTCTATTGTTACACCTAATGACTCTTAACCCTCTTAAAACGAGTTGGCATTATTTTATTACTGCACAAAAATTGGAACGTGTCTTTCTCAAATTTTGAAGAATTGACCAACTAATTCTCAAAAGTAAAGGGATCTTTAACATGAAAGGTAGATACAGGTAGATAAATTTATTCTAGATATTTGGTAATCATTGGATGCATGCAGTGA
>WYDF02320754.1:0-14447 GCA_009867245.2 Adranes taylori
CAATCAAAGTGCAAAAGTGTAGTACAAAAGTTTTGAATGCTAGAATGATTCATATTTAGAACGCATAGTGATCTGATAAAAAACATTTTAGAATTTCCGAGTGGTTGACCCTACTCAATAATGATTCACTAACGAATATATTATCAATGCATGACTTTGAATCTGGCCTAACTCTATTAGGTTCTTTGAATATGTGTGTAACATTAGATCATTACAAGGTGACAAGTAGTGTTAGAACGCACATTATTAGATAATAAATCTAAGTTAAAGTCACCCGCAATTATAACATTTTTATTTTTATCGCATATAACTGATAATACAGTACACAACACATCTAAACGAACAGGCGGAGGCGCGTACACTACCACAGTTATGACACACTGGCGCGAAAGGGATAACTCCATTTCGCAGCAATCAAATAATCTTCTGATATCCTATCTTTTTGTAACTGATTTGGAGTCAATTTCTAGAGAACAGTATACTTTGTGTCAATTGTGTGATGCAACAAGTGTCAATTTGGTACGCCATATGGGCAGATGAGATAATCGGTGCGTACTTTTCCGAAAATGATAAAGGTGCCTTCGTGACGTTAACGGTGATCGTTAGAGTGACATATGAATTTTTTTAGAAATAATTGGACGGTATAGACACCTCATGACGTTGTTGCAAACCAAGTTCCCATAATTAGAAAACCCAAAGAAGAAATAAAACGCCAAATTCGTAAAATACAACGGTCTTTCTTGGTCGCAAAATCCAAGAAACAGCGATGTCTTGGATGCAATATGTGCAGTATCACCTTACTTGTGTGAGATCTTAGGGCAAACAAGCGGTAATTTTCACACTTCATCTTAGATCTATTCTTGTGCAGGGGAATGAATATAGACTCTAAAGTTGTCGGGCATTCGCTAGTATTCCAGATGATAGTGCATAATTTTCGAAGCATGTCAATACCGGCCGGGCCAGTGGGCTTCAGCAGTTCCGTTGGTCTGTCATCTCGAACGCAAGCTTTCCCCGTTGTCAGCTTTTTGAGAGCTGGTATGATGGTTCTTGCAAGTGGAAACAAATGCCATGCTGGGTTGTTTCGGCTGGGTCCGCTTTATAAAGATTTTGACAGTAATCTTTCCATAGGTTTAGAACTTCTCCTATATAGTTTACTTGTTGACCGTTTAAGCTCTCCATTATAAATACAATATATTTTTGTAATTTTATTAATTAATTTGTTAATATGAAGCTAGTTGTAAGAACAAACAACGCTCAAAGAAGGAAACGTGTCAAACCGGAAGAGTTGAAAAGAAAAAGTAAATAAATAAAGCAGGAAATGATGAAAATAGAAAAGAAGCCGAAATGTGGTGAGCGTAGAACGTGTAAGGCTAGATGCGAGAGAAAAAAAAACTTACCAATAGATTTAATTCTTGGTATAATAAATGTCTTGATCACTTCCGTTCCCAGTTCACTCAATCCCTCCAATGCACCATAGAGGGATGATAAAGGTAATTTCTCGCCCTGTTGTAGAGCATTGCTAAACATTCGTGTGATGCGCGTCTGAATATTGTTCGTTGATGTGTTAAAATTCTTACATATTTGAGCCATTAAACGCGAAGCGAAATCGCGTAGTGCCCAATGATTATCAAGTTCTGGACGCATACATAATTGACGTGATACTATGCAGGTGGTAACTGATGGTATTAATTCGTGAAGCTAAAAATAAACCAAAGCTATGTACTAAATGAAGAAAAAAAAATGTTTATTTATTACAATACTTAGGTATCTTTTGTATTTTAAATAAGAATCGACCAATGAGACTTAAATACCCATTGAATTATTTACATATCACAGAATCATTGATTTAACTCGTATTAACTCCTTTTTGTATTAAGTCGATCATGTGACCAAGTTAGAATTGAACAGAAAATTGAATGTGAAACAAAATAAATTGCCAGCTCATTTAACTTAGCAGGCAAAGATCGTGAAAATGTTTAATTACATAATGGCCTAATCCCTGTAGCTCACCCTACTACTGTGTCCCATTAAGTATGGATCACGGCCATATGTTTTTGGAAAAAAATTCACTGACTAAAATTGCCAAAAGTAAAACATGGGAATAATTTAGAGAATTGTAGGACGATCGCTAAATGGCGTAAGTAAGCACTAAAAGGAGAAAAGCCTATTTTTTTACAAAATTTAGCACGATAAAGTTTTATAAAAGTATGAACATTGAAATTGTCAGAAAATTTCACACATTTTTGCCTATTTTTTTACCAAGATTGTGTCAAATAAGAGGTGGAAGGGGGTGAACCGTGATTTGAACAAATGCTCGTAAGTAGGATTCTGCTTAACTGAAATTTGCAAACTTTTCCTTGTTGAAAACACATATCCACCAATGTAACATTTATAAATTCGAACCAATTCAATAACAAGCGTTCATACTGTAGGGCGCTGTTTAATTTTCTTATTAATAATAATAAAATAACTTATATTGGCATAAAGAAAATAGATTATATCTCCATTAATTCACTACATATGAAAATTGTAATAACACATTCTTATCAACTAAACAAAACACATTAAATTAAATTCTATTCCATCATTCCCTTACCTTATACGCTACCAGAAGAAGAAAAGGCTAATTTCTCTCTCTTCATGTTTTTTCTTACTCACCCATTATTCCCTAATCCCGTATTCCCTAACCTCCTATTCCCCTTATAACAAATCCTCTACTATTTCCTTAATCCCATCTCACGTTTATTGTATCTCCTATTTATTTTCATCTTTTTTTACCTCTTTTAATTTAATTCCATCCTAATTTTATTCATTATTCCTATTCTCTTACCCTCCTTACCCAAACTTACTCTTCAGTTTTCCCCCATTTCCTTTTCCCCTTCTCTCCACACAATCCTCTCACACTCCTTTATCCAGTGTATCCAGTTTTCCTCTTTCTTTCCACATATTCTACACATTCTTCCATGTTCTTTTCTCCAGTACTTGTTTCCATTATCCTCATTCCCGCATCTGAACCTAAAAATTACCCTTTTTTCTGACATGACCAATCCTGAAACTAGATACTTAGCCATCCCCTCCTCATCTATAATCTACTTATATTTAGTATATACTTTCATTGACTCTTCCTTCTCTCTCTCTCTCTCTCCTTTTCTCTCTTGCCTTTCAACATCCCTCATCTTCTCTGTGAACTAATTCTCAACCCCGCAGCTTCCAATCAACTTCCCATACCATCTATCTATCGACCATCCAATCCTCTTATTCACATTTATTCTACCCTTAATTCATTCATTCTCACTTCCATCTGATCCTCCATTCATCATTCCTCCCTGTATACTTCCCTCGCCAACCTTCTTTCTTCATCCCCCCATACCTTCCCCTCAAATTTCAACATCCTTTTCGCTCCATTTATCCAACATTTAATTTTCCAATCTCTTGCATTATAATCTCATTCCTCGTATTCCTATCCAATCCCAACATCCTTTTCACATATCCAATTAGAACTCTCTCCATCCTCTCTCTTTCTTCTACCGGCCAAGCCTCAGCTCCATACATCATTATACTATTCACAAATACATCCATAATCTTCAACCTCATTCTCACTGACTCACCAAACTTTCTCTCCCATACATTCCTCATTCTTTCTATAACTCCACTGGCTTGCTTCTTAACCATTTCCATGTGTTCCTGACACAGCCCATTTTGGGCCAATAAGAAACCTAAATATTTATATTTCTTTACTCTCTCAATTCTTTGTTCCCCTATCTCGAATACATCCTTTCTACGTTCTCTCCCTCCCTTCTTACACACCATTATTTTTGACATCTCCACATTCACTTCCAATCCCCTTCTATCCACATATCCCTTCACTCTCCCAATTATTTCTGTCATCTCTACTCTATCACTCGTTTAATTTTCTTTATAATCTAGTTTTCTTTGGAAAATTTTAAACGGAAGTATGCAGGTTTCAACACGGTAAACAGTGTATTGACATCTTTTATATTTCATATACCATATACTTATATCAATTAATGAGACGGATGTTAGCTCGCTTAAGATATCTCGCATTGGAAGATCTAATATCAACGTGAAACCAAGGCCAATAAGATTGACCCTGTTGAATGAAAAATGTACTCACTCAATCATTAAAAAAGCTAAACTATTACAATCTAATCCAGTGCTTAGAAACATTCTCATGACTTTAGACAAGACGCCAAACCAAATGGACGCCTTTTTCTTATTATGATTATTATTATTCAGCTAGG
Source organism: Adranes taylori (assembly GCA_009867245.2). Taxonomy (NCBI): domain Eukaryota; kingdom Metazoa; phylum Arthropoda; class Insecta; order Coleoptera; family Staphylinidae; genus Adranes; species Adranes taylori. The sequence continues at coordinate 4,263 of WYDF02320754.1, forward strand.
CAGCTAAAAGCTGACAATCTAAGAGTTACTTACAATCACTATATATTGTCTAGATCGGGTAAACAGTCTAATCTATTTTTAAAAACATGTTTGGACGAATCACACATTACATTAACTAGAAATAAGTTCCACTCTGTTAGTGATAAAGTACCTGCAGGTGAGGGTGTTACCTCTTTTACTAAGGGGTTTATACTGATCCACGAAGGTGTAAGTTGGGATTAAGAAATAATTGGATGAACGCTTGCAGGCTGCTGAGAAGGACATCAAGATCAAATATGTACAGGTGGGTGCCAAGAATTAATTCATATAAATAGGTAGTGTCACTCAACACAATCTTACGTCAAAATATTCAATGCTATTTTCAAAATGTAGGAGGATTAAAAACCAAACTGAATTCATTTTATGCAACTGTTACTGAGAAACAATGAACATTATTGCATCGTCAAAATATGGATAGATAAAGACATCTCAAAATCGGAACTGTTGCCGAACTGCTATATGGTCATTAGGACTGATATAAACTTGGCTGCAACTAATTGTTCAAAGGGCAGTGGTGTACTTCTGGCTACAGCTAGTGATTTAATATGTGAGGTGCTGTATATAAAATAAATTCTGTTAATCCAGAAGAGAGGAGTACAAGCATTGGAAGGCAACACAGGAAGGGCATCGTGCAGACCACTCTTCATAAAATACAAAATCTTGACGATACCTGCTCTATGTATCTATAATGTCACCAAAGAAATACACAAGGAATCTGGGTCTAAAGAGAACAGAGAAAACATCTACACCTACAATACAAGGAACAAGACTAAAATGGAGATTCCAAACAACCGTTTAAGGCTGTCCTAATATCTTCATAGGGAATAAGCAATGTACAGCATGTCCTAAAAGCTGGAAGCTGCTAAATCAGATGGCGGTTAACAAGAAACTGAAGAACTATCTACTATCCAAGAACAAACCAATATATGACATGAAAGAAGCGAGAGGCATATTTCAAACAAACATATGTTACGATTAACTGTATTAAAATTTATTACTATGAAATCAACTTGACATGTTGATTTAACCGTCAAAAATCTTAAAAATAATAGTACTAAAGGTCGAGATCTTTTACCAAGCTTCTTTCTTAAAGATTGTGTCCAGTTCTCTGCAAACCGATGACTAAACTATTCAATCAAGCTATAAAGGAATGCACGTTCCCAGAGCTATTAAAACACAGTAAAATATCTCCTGTTTCCAAAAATGGCGACATCATTAATGTAATAAACTACAGCCTATTTCAATATTATCCGACATAGCCAAGGTATTCGAAACCGGTATCTATAACAAAATTTTCTCTCAACTGAAATCCCGCATTTCTACCAAACAGCATGCATTTTACCCTGGTAGATCGACCCGCACCAATTTGAGTATATTTACTGAAGTCAAATCAAATGCATTGGACAATAACAGGGAAGTGCATGTAATATTTACTGACTTTAGTAATGGCTTCGATAAGATAGACCACAACATACTTCTTGACAAGCTTCATGTTGTAAGTTTTTCAAATCATCTAATACTACTCTTACGGCCATACTTGGTTAACAAAAGTTTATTTGTAGAACATAAAGGTTTTAAATCTCATATATTTAGTGCACCAAGCGGTGCGCCTCAGAGGAGTAATCTCACTCCATTTCTATTCTCCCTATTTATAAATGATTTCTGGAGATACTAGAATCCTCCATGCTACTATATCCGACGACCTGAAAATATTCAAAGTCATTGATAATCCCAATGATTGTAATGTGCTCCAACAAGATCTGCACAAACTAGAAGCTTGGTGCAGTAAGAATAAACTCCAACTAAATATCAACAAATGGAAAACTCTTATCTTTAGATGTAAAAAACTAAAAATTTTGTTAAATACTCAATAAACAAGTGTTACCTTAGAACATATCAAAACATAAAGATTTAGGAGTGTATTAATGTATTTGATACCACTCTTTCCACTCATTCCGATATGGCGCAAATGCCATATTGGATTTTCGCCATATTAATAAAAATTCTCCACATTATGTACATATATCGTTATGACCGGTCTTGCCATCGGCAGTGCGTTTAACTATACGTAGTGTGATAATGAACAATTGTTGACATTAATTTAAATATATAAACGATAGCAAATTAGTAATATAAGAGATTTTAAGTTTAGAATACAACAGAATGTTTTTTAGGTAATTTTCAAAAAACTGCAATTTTTTCCCGCCAAATTCTCTCAAAAATTCACTATTCAAGCTAGGAGCCAGAAATTCTGCATGCGTATTAACCTTGTATTCTGTATCGAAACAAAAAATTTCCCACGTTGGATTATATACTTGGATTACAGAATACGACGTCGCTGCGTTCAAAATTTGACAAATATTTCGATATATCTCAGGAACTATAGAAGGCAGAAAGTTCAAATAAACTTTATTGTATAGGCTACCTAAAGCCCCTTCGATTTTATTTCAATTTTTTTTTGTGAAATTAAAATTTAACATATATACCGGATGTTCATTTTGAGCGGCAATTTTCTCAGAAACTAGGCATGTAATTTTGATAAAAAATTTTGTGTCGAATGTTCCTGTAATACAAAAGGGATATGCAAAATATAAAAAACGCACAAGTAATCTTGGGAGTAATGTGACCTTGAAAAAAGTGTACAACCCTAAATATTCCGGTTCCTCTGAAAATTGGAAAAATGAAACTTGGGGAACTTATGTACGACTAGGGACCTCAATTCTACCTTGGTGAACAGTTGAATATACTAAATCGATTTTGAGCAATAAAATTGTTTTAAAAAACTTTTTAGTAACACCCTATATATTTTTTCTATATTTTGGTAGCCGCTTCACAATGATACCACATATGATCGTTTCAACTTATCGTTTTCAAGATATGATCCTAAATAACGCAAAACTTCTCAACTTCACATATACATCATATATACATACATGTAAGGCTTAAATAATAGCACATATCTGCAACGTTACACAAAAAAGTATTTTGTACGTTGTATGAGACATATAGACTGTGCTTTTGCAATTGAATAAATGTTGTTACCAGTGGTGGGTGCACATTATAATTTTGGAAGGGGTTCAAAATGATTATTTTATTGAAAAATTCAGTTTTAAAACTAGAATACTGAATGTCGCTCGCATATATTATATTGTATTCTGCGCCGAATGAAAGTAGTATCATCCCTGCAAGTGGTATAGAACGCGACGTTGCCACATTTTAGATAGGATACTTGAATAAACTTTAATCTATAGGCTACCAAAAGCTCGGTCAATTTTATTTGAAACATTATTTTCTAAAATTACAAACTAAGAAACATGGTGTTTTTTGTTTTGTGAAACTTTGCTATCAATTTACTTGAGACCAGCTATTGTACTACATTAAATATCTCGGTTCCTATGAAAACTGAAAAAATATAACATGGGGAACAAGTGTAAGACCCAGAGACCTCAATTTTACGCAAAGCGGACACGAAGAGAAAGTGACTCAAAAGCGGTAGTGGGAATAAAGAAGTCAAAAACGGTAGCAGACCGCGCCAAAACGGACAAATTCATAAGACTAAGGCAGTCTGGCGTGCGAAGCACGAGACTGCTCTTTTGGACATTAGCCGAAAAGAGTCAAGCGAAGTCATGCCAAACCGGACAGCAACACTGTCTGAGCCGTAGGCAAATATGGGAACCGGGGAATTCGTGGGTAGGCGACTTAATAGACGACTTAAAAGGTGACAGTCAAAACTAAAAGGTTCAACTTTTGTTTTATGCAAGATATAATAAAACGTAGGACACCAGTATATGAAAGATGGGGTGCCGATTACGTCCACGTTTTTTAAATTATTTAATGTAGTGTATATATTTCAGATTTCATAAATGTTAGGGTAATCTTGTTATCCCTTTAATAAAGCACATTCCCAATTCCCAAAAAAAAATTCTCCTGAAATATTACAAAATTTGATTTGTATAAATTCAAAATTGATTATCACATATGATGTACATATATCGTTATGACCGGCCTTGTCTCATCGGCAGTTCGTTTAACTATACAGCACGTAGTGTGATAATTTAGGTAATTTTCAAAAAACTACCATTGCCGCGCCAATCAGGTAACTAAAGCCGAATAGAATAGGCTACTTGATTCTTGGTCCTTCGATTACGTGGGTCCTATCCTAGTAAAAACCACAAAAGGAAAGGGATACAAGCCATGCAAAGGGTACATTGCAATGTTCGTATGTCTAGCAACAAAAGGTGTTCATTTAGAAGTTTGTTAGTGACCTATCAACCGATTCCTTCTTGGCAGCTTACAGAATGTTCGAAGCAAGGAGGGGACAAGTACGTAGTATGTAGTGATAACGGCATCAACTTCGTAGGAGCAGCGAAAGAATTGAGCAATCAGGTGTTGAAGAGGCTCTCGGTACTACCTGGCGGTTTACTGCGCCGGCAGCACCACATTTCGGAAGCTTGTGGAGGAGTTCGTGTTTCAAAGACTTCACTCCAGCTTTTCCTTAACTGCTTTTCTATAAAAACATTTTTTCTTTTCTAACTCTGTTAGAAAATAAAATGTCCATCTTTCCGGCTTTATTATTGTTTTCTTGAAGCCACTTAGGTACCATCGACCATATATCGCAATTTATGAACTCCTCTGGACTTACTCCTCTCGATATCAAATCCGCAGGATTCTCTTTTGTATTCACGTACCTCCATTGCTTCAGTTCGTATATTTCAGAATCTGGATTACCCTGTTTGCCGCAAACGTCTTATATTTATCCGGATATCCTCGAATCCATCCTAACGTGATCATGGGATCTGACCATGCGTGCACCCGACGGCTCTGTTGATTGGTCCTAATACTTTCCGACAGTAGTATCGTACAGTCTCTTTAATTGCTCTGCATTTTCTTGCGTGATTTTCGGAAAATCTAGCAATTTATCTATATCTGTTGCCAAGAACAATCTTTTATTTTCATACCTAGCTATTAAAATTTCCCAACACTGTTTGTACCTGCTTTCGGAACTTTGAAGGTGCTGAATGATTCTCTTTGGTTCACCCACTAAGTAGGTTAATAAGAATTTCATCTTTTCTGTGTTTGTGAACCTGTTTTCCTCGATCGTTGATTTATAGATTTCCTAAAACGCCGTATGATTCTCACATTTCCCATCAAATCTAGGTATCGCTAACTTTGGTAATTTAACATGATTTGCATCTCTCGCCGTTGGTATCACCGTGATGTATAGCTTTCCATCCAATCAGGCATTGATTTCTTCTACCTTCTCCTCTATTCCACCATCCATGAGCTGAATTTCAACTCTCATTTCATCTGAGTTGTTTAATGCGATTGCTAATTCTTTTGCTACTTTTATCGTTATTTTATACTCCTTGCATATTGCTTCCAATTGTTTTTTTTTTAATTTGTAGGTAGCTGGTTCCTCGTGACGAATCCAACTTCCTTTCTTCTACTTCTTCTCTTAACATCTGTCGTTTCATTTCGATGATTTTTAGTGAATTATCCGCTCCTCACTCATCCTTTGGTACGTTGGCTTGTAAACCATCTAAATGATCCGTAATTTGATAGCAGACTTTGAATGCTCATTCCATGAAATCCGCTATGTTTTTTTCCGGCGTCTTATAATTTATCATTCTTGTCTATTATTGTTTTTAGTAACCCTTCAGCTTGATTCTTCTTTCTTGATGTATGTAATCTCCTTTCTTGCGATTTATTGAATCTTTGCTCATATTACTCATTAATGCCACCAAATCATTCCCTAACTTCCGCCGATCTGCCATCATCTTGTTTATCTCTTCCGAATTCATGACTCTTTACTTTTACTTCCTTTATTAATAAATTCGTAAGATATGATTTATTTGTTTTATGCCTATGGGCCTAAGGCTGAAGTTATCTAAAATTAAATTTGTAATATTTAATTTATTTTTTTATGCCTGTGGGTCTCAAAGGCCGCTATAATGCTGAATTAAAATCGCTAAATTAAATGTGTAAGATTGAATCCGCTGTTTTTCATGCCTGTGGGTCTCAAATGACGATATAAAGGAGAATTTAAATTGCTAAATTAAATTTGCCTGTGGGTCTCAAAGGAGGCTATAAAGCTGAAGTTAAATTGCTAAATTTAATTTGTAAGATTTAATCCTGTTTTTTTTCTGCCTGTGTGTCTCAAAGAGCACTATACGGTTTATATTACTTTGCTTATTTATTTAAAAATGTTAACCATTTATTTAAATTCTTATTTATTGAGTTTTTACTACCATTTAATGTATATCCGTAAAAACTTATTGCTGTACAAGGGCGTAAATCTTGGACAAGTTTTTTGTTTAACTTTCTAATTGTTATTTAAAGCTGAAGCTAAACTTTATTAATTGAAAATCAAATTAAATTTCACAACTTCCGAAAAGTGGTAGTAGCCACTTTATATAAAGGAATAAAATTTTAAAAAAATATCGCAAATGGGCTAAGACTATAATTGAGGAAAAAAGAGAATGTATATGACCCTAATTCAATCAGTGGAATTATTGAAAATGATAAAGAGTCGATTTTTAACAATACGATGCTCATTCAAATGCTGGGCGGCCTAATATCCTTCATGACTGTAGCAATAATGTTATAAAAATGTCATTAAATCGAACTCATATACTACATGTTCTGGAGTACCTGCGGGTAGTAATCTTGGTCCCTTGCTGTTCATAATGTTTGTGAACGACTTGAGTAATATTATCGAGTCATTTTATGCTGATGATCTGAAGATATACACGGCAGTTAAGAGTGATAATGATTGCAAGCTTTTGCAACAAGATTTACGGGCACTGCATGATTGGTGCGTAAGAAATCAACTTCATAAGAAGAAATCAACTTAAATGTAGGAAAGTGTAAGGGAATGACATACTCTAAAGGGGATTGGATATTGACTATCAATATTTAATTAATGATCAGGTACTGGAAAAAGTGCAATAAATTGAAGATCTAGGTATCAGTTGTGACAGGAAATTGACATTTGGAACTCATATTAAGCGAGTATGTAAAGAGTCAGGTTTGTAAAGATGTTTGGTTTCACCATAAAGAATTGTGAATAATTTGACACAATTCAATCAGTAATTGCTTTGTACAATTCATTTGTCAAGTCGAAACTTGAATATTGTTGTTTGATAACTAACTCGGTTTCAATGCAATATGCACAGCAAATAGAAAAAGTTCAAAAGGAATTTCTGAAAACTGAGAGGAGATCCAGATTCTAAAATATAAGTTAGATTCCAATAAGTTAGAAGTCAATAAAATGGATGAAGAAAACTCAATCCTCATGGAGATCTTTGAACGTGTGATAACCTGTTCGTTTTTAATGTTGAAGAGTCACCTTCAGAAATTATTGAAGAACGAACCGCCTATGATACAGAAATTTCCAAACAAGTGTTGAACAAACTCCAAATTGATCCAATCATTATTATTAAGTATTAAATCCCCCATCATTGGGCTTTGGAAAGCGAATAAATCTGGTGTTTTGTGCTTAAAATTAAAAAATAAGACATAAGCTATGAAATGGAAAAATAGAATTCACGTTTGCTCATGAAATCGTGAATTCTATTAGGTAGCACCTAAAAACAACGAGAATAATATAATGAAACCCAAACTACATTAAAATATAAATGCGATCAGAATGGTGTAAAAACTTCATACAGATATTGAAAAAGTGTTTATTTGTACATGTGATTTTTCAATATTTAAAAAAAATTTCAAATCTTTTATAAGTATTTAATTTCCATTGTTCATAATTATATTAACATGTGAATTGATCTTGTTGTTTACCAATTCAATTATTTTTTAGAATTTATGTTGTTTAATTTATTATTTTTGATGGATTTATAACACTTCTTCAAATATGGTTCCATAATAAGATTTTCTAATTCTATCATTATTAACTTATAAAGTCAAAAGTCTGATGATGACACGGTTGCAGTGTCGAAACGCGTGGGTTACTTCTTATTCTTGTTTTTTGAATAAAATACTATTTTGGAGTAGGGGCACCGTTGTTTTCCTAATTAAACATTTACTCCAAAGCAGTTGAAACTTATTGATTTCTTCTTTAGTGAAATTAAATTAAGTTGTTAGGTTTGAATACTTTCATATGCTTATTAGTATTATTATTGTTCTTCTTTCCCATTTTACTATTTTTAATTCTATACATGTCTTTTTTCTATATATATATTGTAATCGGAAACCGTTAAATAAATAAAAAATAACTTAGCCGGGCTATACTTGACTTACATATTTTTCCAAAAATAACGATTGATTGTCCAATAAAGCTTTAACCATTCGCATCAAATAAATCAATAAAGCTAAATTATTCTGTACGACATTTACGCGAACACCCTCAATAATAAACGTACACATGCGAGGCAGCATTTCATGTAAACCGGGATCTGAAGCTAAACTTTGTAAAGCTTCCTAAAAAAATATTGCATAAGATTTATATTAACAAAATGTGCAGCTATCTTACAGTTCTACGATTCTCATCAGATCCAACACAAGCTTCCGTAATCTCTTTATAATATAATTGCTGTTCCACCGATAATTCATGCGTGGCAAGCTGTTTAATTTGTACGGTTTCAATATTTTTCAATTTCTGTTTACCTAAACTTGGTTTTCCGGAATTTTCTTTCACTGGTTTATTAATTTTATTTACAGGATCAACAGATTCAACCTAAAAATTGACTTTGCAAAGTTATATTTTAGATTATTTAAAAATACTGACCTTTTGACTTTCTTTGTCTAATGGAGGTGGATTTTCTGGAATAGTTGGTTGTATACCATCAATACCTAACCAATGCGCTCTTAAATTTACTTCCAATGGTGCTTTATTGTTCACATTTTGTATAATATCGTTCAAATCAATTTCTTTATCTTCGATAAAATGTAATTCTCTACCACCGCCCGATGCAAATCTAAATGGAAGCGATTCAGCTGCATGAAAACCATATTGAGGCTACAAAATTGAAATATAAACTTTATAAGTCAAATGTAGTAAAGAATAAAAAGGTACCTCTAAATTTTTTACTCTTAAAGCACAATCAATGTCACTATGCATAAGCTTGCTTCGTTTAGCTTTGTGCATAAATTTAGCTGCATCTTGTACAATGTGCTTGAGTTTATAGGAAATATCATCAGCCAATTCTTTGGCTGCATCATCATGTAAATTCGCTATGCCTATGCTTTCAGCAATCACTTTTATAGATTCTATTGAAAACTGCGTTCCATATAGATCACTATCCGTAATAGTTTTAGACGATGTCATTGCATTATAGATTACTGACCTCTGTAATCCTCTATTCTGCTATTAAGAAAAATACTTTTGTGGTTAATAAAATAACAAACAGTTTGTTGTAATATACTTATTTATAGTAGGCCTAACGAACAGCTTGATCACAACACATTAGAACCACAGAAGCGGTATTAAATAAAAGTCATTATTGGGATATAGGTATATTCGTGATTCGGTTAAGAGCGCCTTCTGGCGAGCAGAAATAGTAACTTTAACATATTTAAGAATCTTTCCTTATTAATAATAACTAATACACAAATTATCATAAACATACTACACAATAAGTTTTTATAATTAAAATATACCTTGCATCGTAAATTTTGTTGTAGAACAGTTTCAAACTATAATTTTTGGTTCTTCTTCAGCACTAAACGCACTAAAATATGTATACAAAATAACATTTCATATTTTATGTTATGAAAAATTGTATTTACATTTATTGAAGTTTAGTTGTTTTTTTTCCTAACATTTAATATACACTACCAACAAACAATTATATAAAAGATTTTCTGTATTCATTTTTTTTATTCTGTCATAAGTTTCCGTTTGTTTCTTCTTTTTTCCTTCTCTTTCTATTTTATTCTCTATGGTTGGTGTAATATACTTATTTATTGTCGGCCTATTTCTGCCGTCTAGGCTTCTCACCGACTATGTATTTTAACGTCGAGCCTTTGCCATCGACGCTGATAGGTAAGGTATCAGATAATTTCGTCTTTCGTAACCTTTATTGATTAACTCATACAGAGAACTTTATAGTGTGTGCCAACTCGCACACACTGGACCGAAGTTTTACATCTACCCCTATAGATGTGCATGATAAATTATAGTTACCTTCC
>WYDF02320765.1:0-14445 GCA_009867245.2 Adranes taylori
TTTACTAATTTACTATGATTAATTGATTGATTAATATATATTAGATTATATTTAATTATACATATTATATTTCTTTGTTGAATTAGATTAGTCGATTTAGATATATTATTATAGGATTTCTCATTTAATTTATGATTTATTAAGGAATTGCTTATTGCGATTATTAATTAATTGAATTAGTCCGATATCAATGTTCAAATCGAAACCTTTAATGCATCAAACAACCAAAGCGTATAAATCACTTTACCTTTATAATATTAAATGCATTTACGTGTACTTTTTAATCGATTATTTTCTGTTATTAAATTTTATTTGTTTTAATTTAGCCGCGATTCGCATCATCGCGGGTTCGGTGAGGCGGCAGCTCGTGGTGCAAAATCAACTCCGATTTGTGTAGAAAGAGTGGATACGAGCTCGTGTCGGCACACGGCAACTTCACTCGATGTTGACCGATTCTATCCCATTTCTGAGGAAACAATGTTCATAGATGCATCGTCTAATCATAGTGAAAGAGACGACCATAAGATCTTGGGTATATACTTTTAATTTGTTTTTATAACAATGACGGATAATTGATAATATTCACATTAATGCACATTTATATTTATGAACACAAGCAAGTCTAAAAGAATGAATCGATTTCCATACGCAATATTTTTAAAGAATAAAATTGAAAATTCCAGCTACGTCACTCACAAGTACGGTACTAACAATCGATTTTTATTTCCTATCTTACATATGTTCAATGTGGCTACCTCCTGCACAAGGGCAAAATCAATGTATTTGGAGAGTTTCTTTCAGGCACGTTTTAGCATATCACGATCTACTAAGTTATTTGATGGTTAAGGTCATTGAGGTTAGTGACTAGCAGTGGAACATAAACGTTATCTTTGAATATCGCCACAAGAAAAATCACACTATGAGATCTGGGCAAGTATAAAGCAAGTATAAGTATAAAGAAGAAGGTCTTGGGCCTCTTTCTGACCAATCCATCGCTGGGATAATTTTTTATTTAAAAGGTTTTTACCATTATACGAATTGGGCAGTTCTTATTGAATTATGTAGACATGTATATCAGCTTACAGTAAAGAACCAGTTTTGGAGCATATCGGGGTGGAAACGTGTTTTTTTTTAAAGAAACACACCCATAAAGTTTGTCCTGAAACACAACAAAAAGGGTTCCCTAGGACAATCTCTTTCTTGCTCAACTGTTTCATTTGCGCATTCTGTTTTTCAGATTCGCACATTGTGACGTATTTGGCATCTCCAGCATCGAATCGCAAAATTCATTTCTTTTGTTGTCATTAGTAAGTGCCTGATCGAGTTTTAGTTTGTACGGTTTCAAATATAGACATTTTCTTAGCACACACCAACAATAGATTGGAACAGGAATCGCAAGCTCACGGCTAACTCGATTTGTTAACTTTCGCGGGCTCCTCTCAGATGTAGTACAGATTCTTGCCACTTATCCGAAATTCGTAGTCGTCTAGGATCTTAAAAGTGTCTAACCACCGTCGAATGTACTTAAGAGAGGGCAGATTAGTGTTGAATCGTTTTCGAAAAGTACGTTGCACTATTACAACCGAATTTGTTTTCACGAACATGAGATCGCAGATTCGTTTTCATGAACTGAGGACCCGCGATTTCAGGAATAAACAAACAACTTGCCGAAAGAACAACCCGATTGCAGCGCCCTTGTGGCAGCCATTCAAAACTAAAATAACTCTTCTTTCAACTCGTCACTGACTCATTCAATGACGATATTTGCAAACTAAATACTTGCCTTATGCTAGATTTATATAAATCACCTATAACCAACTTAATATACTAGTCTGGGCTCACCTATAATAAACTCAAAATACTAGTTTGTACACATCATCACTCACCACACCCCACCTCACATTCATTACTTAGATCATAGTTGCTATATATCTTGTGTTTAGACTTAGTTTAAAACTCATGTCTGATGATGCCACTGTGTTGGCGAAATTTGTTACAATAAAATTGTTTAAAAATTGTACATTTGTTTTATATATAACTAATTGTTTATTATCCGAATTCTTATATGCATAAATAATGCTTTTAATTTCTGTTTAAATATCTCATATCAGCTGATGAAGTTAGCGGTAGCGAATCCCTCGATGTACCCGTCATTGAATCCGGAAGTCCTTTGTCCTCATCCATGGATGACAGCAATATTAGTTGGATGGCCTATTCAAATAGTAGCAGTGGTGACGAGTATTCTGCTCAGTTTACTGGTAGCCGAAGAACAGCGGTAGATGGTAATGGGCGCATGATACATCGGGATGATGAAGATTCATGCGAATATGAACACGGATCTCCTGTAAAAGGTATTTTTTAAATTGCTGCTATGCGAATAACTGATAGCAATACGAAACTATATAACAGATTGTTATTTACTTGTGATGTGTTTATAAAATTGATAAAAAGAATTTTATCTAAAATGTATTAATATATAATGATTTACAAGTTCATCATCATCATCATGATTGTCCAACCTCGTGACCGACGTATAGTGGTTATGGATCATTATCAGTAGATTGTATGATGGCGTGTACTGTTGATCTCCAACGTTCTCTATTATCGGTTATACGAGTAGCTCCTAAGTTGGTATTTAACAAAGTTTTAATCAGATCAATCCTGTGAGTCAGTGATCTACCGCGTCGTTTTTGGCCTTGTATTACCATCTTTTCCATATTGACACTTCTTGGCACATGGTCGAAACACGTGAGTATTGTTTTATAGACGGTGCGGGGCAGTCTTTGGGATGGTTTTATTTCTTTTAAGCCTAAAATATTAGTTCGCTGCACTGTGCATGAAACTGGTAACAATCTACTCCTGCATCACATTCCGAAGGCGCCTGCGCAGTTCTAAGCGTCTACGTCTTCGAAGCGTAAAGCGAGACCGGCACAAGAGTTCTGACAATATTAATTTTAGTGATACGGTTTATTTGATGATCACGCCATATGACACTTAGTGAAGTCATGACCGTCCTGGCTAGTTGAATTCTGGGATGGTTAATGATTGCGATCTACAATCATAACTTTAATTTTGTTGGCATTGATTTTAAGCCCAACCCTCTCACTAACGATTTCTAATTTGTTTATTAATCTTTATAGCTCATCTCGATTTTTAGCTATAAGTGTAGTATCGACTGCAAAACGCAAGTTTCTAAATTTAGTTCCACCGATCATTGCACCGCCTTACTAGTCTTCTACTACCTGTCTGATTATATGTTCGCCGTAAATATTTAACAAAAGCGGCCACAACATGCACCCCTGTCTTACTCCTTTTCCAATAGCACACTTTCGGGAGAGATTGTTTTGTATTTTTATGATAGCTTGGCTATTGATATATAAAATTTTTAGTATGTGCACTAGTTGTTTTGATACTCCTATCTCCAAACAAATTTCTCACGATCTGCACTATTGAACATTGTCGGAAGCTTTCTCATAATCAACAAAGCAGAGATTTAAAGGAACGTAGTATTCACGTGCCTTTTTAATTATTTGTCTTTTACAAGTTACAATTTATAACTTACTTTGGTATAAATAAAATGATCTATTACTAAATTAAAAAAAACATCTGGCGAAAATTAAATTTACTAATCGCCGACTGCTGCCGTCACTCAAGGAATTTATTATGTCCGAAGTCTGCCAAGTTTTTAGTTTTACGAACCTGTCTCTAGGTGGTGGGCTTTATTAGATAAATATATGTATTGTGAGACAAAAAGATTAAGGAAAAGAAAATGTTTTACATATGTTCTTGTAATGATAAAAAACATTGTGATAGCAAAACACATTCTTTACAGTTTTATTTCGGAAAAGAAAGTGACGGCTGTTGCAATGACCTTGAATCTCCGAACCTCTAAATAAATTTTTGTGTGAATAATAGTAATAAAAAGATGTCATAAGGGCTTTATTTGTCGATGTTAATTAAATGGCTTCCAGAAGCATAGGTATAAATGTGGAAACTTATTGAAACCTTATAAATAACAGGGCAAGCTAAATTTATGGCCTAAGCCTAAGTAAATGCAGAATATTGCACTTGACATTTTAGTTAGAAAAAAATTATTTACTATAATCAAATTATATTTTTAATTTTTAATTTTTTTTTCCTCCCAAAATCCAGTACGTTCTGAATTTGTCTTATTTTTTTCTGTTTTGAATTTATACTTATTCTTCCAGTAATAACATCTCGCAAATCAAATCATCGTGTTTGCCAGTCCCTGCAATTTGAAGACCTGGATATTGAAGATGATGATTTTGATGATTACGAAGATGATGAGGAACTCGTACCACCCACTAACAATTCGAGCCCATTAACGAGTTCGAGTGGTGTATCTCTATCTGCGACATCTTCATCGGCTGTCCCAAGCGCATCACCGCATCGCCACCATCAGCGTCATCTGCACAGGCATTCAAATCGGTCAAATCATAATAGGTGTAGTTTACATGCGACCAGTTCTAGTAGATGTCGCGGTCGATACGAACGTGTGGTTAATAATGTGCCGAAACGATTATGTTTGAACGATTTACCATCAAATGCAACATTTGGTTGTGTACAGGAACCAACGATTAAAGGTAAATAAACACATTAATTAAGCGGAAATATGTGTTTTCAGAATTCACCCGAAAAGTAACCGAACTTTTGAATTAATCGAAAATACTGCACTGTTCCGCATGTTGTAATTTCGAATGTTTGCTCTTCCATAAACAGTTTTCAGAGCGCCAGGGACTTTCATTGTAAACAAATTAAATAATTGGCTATTTATATCAGTGTAATTTGGAGCGGGATCTGAAATGCATTTCAAGCAAAGAGTTACCATTTTAGTTTAGTGTTAGACTCAGCACAAGCTCTCTATAAGATGTGTTACAATGAAAACTAAAACCAAACAGTCCTTAGGCTAGGGAAAAAATCGTGACCCCAGGAAAATGCTCCTCCACCCTAGAAGTAATCCGTAGAGTCAGGGGTTTGGTAGAATCGTGGACGAAAGAGGTTAGATGGTATGACCGCCATCATGACTGGGGTGAGGCCCGAAAAACTTCTCTAACGCTAAAATTTGGTACGTATTCAAGTGTTCTCTTTTATACAGACTTTGGATCCATTTTCTCAAAAACGGATCCAGTAGGTTTTATTTTATTTTTTGTATCGAAAGATTATTCAATATGATATAGTCAAAATGAATTAAATGCGTTGTTTTAATCAAAGACATATGTATTTAAAAGAAATATAATAATTTAATCTAATATATATATATGTCCGCTCTTGTTAAAATTGTAGTTTTGAAATTGTTGATCTTTTCGTTTATATTTAGCTTGCTGAAGATTGAGATTACTAAGGCTTCCCGGAGTTTTCTGTAGCAATTAAGTTAGACTTTTCATCTATTAGACGAGCTGTCAAATTCTGAATGGTTTGTTTATTTTCGTCTAATGATAGCGAGGCCTGTCTAAAATTTCTAAATGTTGAGGGTAACGCACTTATAATTTTTATTATTATAGATTTATCACTTACCGAATCTCCAGATTTTCGTATCACCTTGACAAATTTTCAACCTTTCAGATATGTTGCGATGTTTTTATGGAAATATACTGGAATTTCCATTTTTGATAATTTTTACCATGGAACTTGCTTATAGTAGATACGTTTAAGATGTCTGCCATTGCCTGTTTTTTTTTAAATAATTCATAAAACGACACACCAGCGACTACACGAAACCAAAACGTAATATACGAAATAACAAACGACTGTTTACTTTCTTTCACCAATTCTCACGCCCATATAGGCGAACTCGGCTCATAACCTATTGAAATGAAACTGAAACTTGGGTGTGGTGAAAAGCTATTTAATAAACAGTAAAAATATAATATGATATAACCAAGCACAAAATATAAAGAAAGATAAACTTAATAATAGGAAAGACAACGTCCTCGTTAATTGACACCGAAGGGAATGACATGAATGACAAATCAACTGACTGGCGCATATGTCAGCAGTTCCAACTCGCATATGCGCGCGTAATTCAATACTGTTAATGCGATACATTTCAACATAATGTACTTCAAACTTATTTAACAAAAGTATTTATAAAATATGATAAACAATTGTATATTCACTAGTTTTTATGTTGCGATTTACCCAGATTCATGTGTACTGCAAATACGTTGTTTTTTCTGTTGCACGGCAGTACATAAATATGAAAACGCTTAATAGTTTACTCTTATTCGACTTATTTCTGATGAACTTATTTTTTTGTCATTATAAACGGAAATAAATAAGTACCTCATAATTAACCTATTTAATTATTAAATTAAAATTTCTGTTTGAAGTCTATAATTTCTTTCAGCTGACGTACGTTTAATTGACTTTGCACATACGTCGTTTATAACGAAAACGCAGGAAAGTAACACAAAAATTTTACATCATGGACCTGATGGTGGATTCCTTACTGGTTTGGATAGTTTGAAACGCCTTTTGGGTGAGATCCTAGAAGAAGCATGACTTAATTTGGACTGTCAATTAATCGTTCAAGTTTTGATCTTTCTTCTTTCAATAGACACATGTAATAAGTTATTGCTATGCTTATAATTTTTTAATGAATATATTTTGAACAAATATGGATAATAATATATGTCTCTTTAATAATATTTACATTGTCTTTCCAAATAATTATATATATATTACCAGTTTGGATTAGAGGAGAGAAACTATTTTTTTATGTATCTAAGAAGAATCTTATCATACTTTTTTATTTATTGTTATACATAATTTAGTAACTATTACTATTTTATTACATCTGTATTTTTTTCAAAATTATTTTTATGAAATTCTCTTTTCAACACCAGCATGTTCACATTAATTAAACTAAACACCTGTTATGTGGTTTTTATAAACAATATCTATCAATTTGTTGTCAATTTTTAGTTATTGTCAATTATTAATTTATTATCCACATAAAAGACTTGTACGTTTATGAAAACAGGACAACATATGTTTGACTACAATTAAAGAAAATTATGATGAAATAATGACAATGACTACACGAATTTTTTGTTCGCATTTGGAAGTAAAATATGCATTTAACATTTTTTTTAAAACGTGTAATGCAATATACAGGGTGTGTACTTTCTAATACAGTGTGAGACAGTATTGTTATCTCCTAAAGTAGAAGGGGTAAAGAAACGTTTAAATGGGAAAAATGTGGATAATTAAAAAACAAGCAAATAACAAATATCAGCATTCAAATTTTCAGAGCCGTATTTGAAATATTTACAAAGAAACAAAATTTTATAATTTTCTAAAATTTACTCTAGCATTCTTATTACCGCATTCTTTTACCGTCAACACTAATGTAAGACAATGTTTCGTAACTCTATAAACACTTTCAAAAATTTTTGTTGTACG
Source organism: Adranes taylori (assembly GCA_009867245.2). Classification (NCBI taxonomy): domain Eukaryota; kingdom Metazoa; phylum Arthropoda; class Insecta; order Coleoptera; family Staphylinidae; genus Adranes; species Adranes taylori. The sequence goes on from WYDF02320765.1 coordinate 7,426, forward strand.
GTCCTGGTTGTTTTTCCATCGAAGCGTTTCAAACTTGTGTTCTAAATTTTAATCAAAATGAGCTACTTAATTTTTATAAACTAATGCTTAATAAAAAAAATTACAACTTTCTCTGGCATTATGGTTTAAAAAAGTGTCAACTAGTACAGATAAGTGGTTGTAGCCGGACCGTACGAGTCCAATAAGCGTGCTATGAAAACGCGATACTCACGATGTTTAAGTCCGAATCGATAAGCGAAGTTGCGCTTGCGCTGTAGTATTCACGTTACATTCTGATTAAATTTTTATGTTGCCACATTGTCCGTTTAGTTTTTAATATGCAGATAATATAAATTAAATAATTACTGTATTATTAATTTATATATTTTATATTGAACATACATTACAACTTATTATTATACTTAATGAATAATGCAATGAATATTTTGTCTGATATATTCTTGAAAGTCAATCTGCAACTTTAATCTTGATTTAAATTGTTGAAATTATTTGATATATTTGTGATTCTTAAAGAATTTTAAAATCCTATGTATTCCGTACTATTTACTCTATTCATACCTCTTTTACTCTCTTGATATTCTAGATAGAGTAATCGCTTCTTAAAAGTACCACTTTTTTTCACTACCTGAAACAGTTTAATTTGTAAAGAGGAAAACAATAGGTGTAAGGCATAAATTATTACACGCAAATGAAAAGTAATAATCTAAAACTTGTGTAAACATACATACATAAATTGTTAACAAATTTTTATTAGAAAAAATTTTATGAAAACATCTGATTAATGTACATCGAGCGTAATAATCTTTATTGCTTAATGGCTTAAAATTTCCTAAAATAAAAAACAGAAGCAGCAGAGAGAAAAACTAGCAGCTAATTACATTTTAATTAAGTTTGATTCAATGATTATTAAAACGTAATGAAAAACATGAAGTAATATGATGTAATGAAAAACATGAATAATTATATTTGATAAATTTTTTAAAACGACACTTCGTACGTATGAAAAGAAAACTTTTAATAGAAGCGTGCATACGTGGTACACTGTTGGTTTACCTGTGACTTGCTGTTACACACACAATATACAGTACTGTATGGTTGTGTGGATACTGCTGTTGGAACACTGAAATAAAGGGGAAAGCGCAACAGTGTAACGGAAGTCCAATTTTGGCGTCGGAGTTTTCGTCTTACTCTGATGTCTTGCCTGCGAATAAGGAACATATGCAGCTTGCAATTGGCACAATGACACCTATTACAAATCAGCCCTCTTATTGCCAGCCATGCCATAAGTGTCTCTTGACTGGACACATGTAACTCAGTCTGACTATCTGACCCATAATTTCATCTTCCGTCATCACATTGACTACAATAGCCGTTGAGGCAGAGGCAAGATTACGCCTATTGCCGGCAAGATTACGCCATGTTTCTAAATCAAAATAAAAACATTGCGCAATTAGAGTCTGCGCAAATTTGACAAAAAATACATGTAAAACGATTTATAGAAACCTGCAATGCGACTCTATACATAAATATCGCATGTGCATTAATTATTTATGTAATATGACCACTACTTGTTCGAAACTATAAAGTAAGGAAATAAGGATAAAATAATAGAAACGAAAGGATAAAATTACTTATATATGTAAATCATACTTACGCGTATATAACAGTCTAGTACTATAGGAGTAAAAAATAAGCACGTTTACTAAAAAACCACGAAAACTAAAATATAACCGCGTTTAAAAAGAATTAATTAATGGCACAAGAATAAACTATTCGAAAACTAATAAATATAATTGTCTTTACTAAATAATTCATTTAATCGAAATCAGAATTATAATGAATTTCAAAATTTGTCAAAACACAAACGCATAGTTATGAAATAACTAAAATATATTCAAAGTGTATGTGATTATACGATTATTGTCGGTTCAATTTTTGTTTAAAACTATGGCACTATTTGGCAACGCTGTACAAGTATTTTAAACTGCATCACAGACCATGTATTAGTAGAGCGCTTGTTGGACTCGTACAATACGACTACACCGGTAAAAGAATATGTTTTAATTAACTTTAAAGTTGTTTATCAAGAACTAACTTCCCAAAAATTATGTATATCATTTTAATTAACATTTTTTGGGTTTTTTATCCTACTAAACTAAATAGATATATGGCAACTGAAACTAATCGAGGCACGAAGTTGCTCTGAAAACAACAACTATAGTGCAATCAACAAAAACTGTTATAAATGATTTTTAATCATACAGAGTTGTATTTAGAACACAATTTTGAAACGATTAGATAAAAAAAATCCAGATCCGTATTTAAAAGAATAATGTTGATGGTGTATACGCACTTACGAAACGTAGTATTACATAAACGTTGAATGTAAACTTAAGCAGTTTATCTATGAAACAAATTATTGCTTTAAGGTTTTTTAATATTTTCAGAAATAAGAATGCTAGAGTAAATTATAGAAAATCAAGAAAGTTTGTGTTTTGTAAATATTTCAAAGACGGCTCTGAAAAGTTGAATGCTGAGGTTTAAATGTCTACATTTTTTCCCATTTAAACGTTAGGGAAATAGCAATACCGTGATTAAAAATGTACACATCCTAATATTAATAAATTGACAGTTACAAACAAAATATTTTACAGTAGATACTCGTTTCAGAATTGGAGCCGATATGTAAAATAAGCAAACAACTTGGTACTTATTCCTAAAAACTCTATTTTTAATTTTATTTTTGAAACGAAAACATTTTGGTGTTAATTGAGTTTTTTTACATAGTTGCGTTTCCAGAACTAAATTTAAAACTTGTAAAACACCAATTGTTTTTGAAATATAATATTATAGGGCTAGAAAATCCGGACAATGATTTTGGGTATTTACGCGACACACTAAATTTGTGAGTGAGGATTTGCGTTAATTTTTGCTTGTTTTAATTCTTTCTCCAACATCTGTAAATTGGTATAACTTCTGGGATATTTGGTACATTTCAATCTTTCGTAACATACCGAATATTTAAGTCTTCATTCTGACAGTGTTATAGCTGCCTTAACGATGCCAGGTAGTGTTTCATTTTTTAAACGAGCTAATCGAGACCTAATTCATTGTTTCTAGCAAATATCCGCATTTACCGATTTTTTAGAGAATAACATATGCTGAAATGTACTTGGGAAGATATCTTTGACTACTCCATTAAAAAGTGAAATTTCTAATACATTTTTGCCTTTTTTACAATAACATTGGGTATTGGTAATTTTTCTTCTGTAATATGTCAAATAGGACTTATCATATGTGATTATTTCCAAACTATTTAATGATACCGTAATTTTGGGTTTAATTTGACAGAAATAATCGTTCCAAATCTTGGTTATTTTATGCAAAAAGTTTTATTTTGGTTTGTTTCAAAATGTTCAAGCGATCTAGTTTTGTTAGACATCCCAAAGATACCGTAAGTTTCTTTGATAGCGGAACAGATATTTTATGGCGTATCTGTTGCTGACTTTCCAATTCATCCATTCTTTTCGTCGAATTTTCTTTTCTGCATTTTCTTCCACAAATATCCTTTATGGTGATTCATTGTATAAAGTGCTTCATATGAAATGATTTTGTTTTTGAATGCTTATGATTTTTTAATACTCGGTAAATATTTCTTGCTAATTATTTTCTGTACAAACTTTTACGATTAACAAGAAACGAAAACATTCTCATGACGATCGATGATCAGCAATACAATGAAGAAGAAAATTTGTGCAGCAAAAACGATGTTCAGAATTCAACTTATATGACAATAATTATTGAATGAGAATTTTTGTTGCTAGTTTACAATAATTGATATTGACTTCGTATCAATATGACTTTAATATACCAGTTTAATATACCATCTTCCAGTTTACGTTTAATTCCAGCTTATGATATATTTTTTACATAACTGTTCTAATATCAGTTTAAAATTTTATTTTTAAAATTAAAATTTTTTATGCACTTATGCTAAATGTGATTGTAAACATTTATTTTTTTGCTAGAAACTTAAACTGTTTCAGTCCGCTTACCACTTAATTTACATTATATTAAAATAAAAGTTGGGTTCGTTTCAGTGTTCTAAAGAGTTAGTCAACTATGGCAACTAAATTAGAGACTTTCTGTTATCTTTCTCATTATCAACAACCTTACGCTAGTTATATAACAATTCGTAGTGCTACTTTTACTCTACAGATGGCACTAAATTACATTTTTTGGCGCTGCTTGATTAATAGTAGTTTGTTATGAGCGTTGTTATTTAATGAAACCAGAGTGGCAATAGTAATATGAGCCAAATATGGCTCTTATAATGGTATAAGAGCCAAATATCACTCAGGAAAATACCAATCTTGTGGACCAGCTTATTAAAGAAGACAGATGTCTGACGTTCGCGAATTGAGATCCAGAAGTGGACATATATAATAATGTCCACTTCTGGATAAAATGGAAAATAATCGAGAAACTAACTTTTTCATACTAAATTTTTCATAGGATGTTTTTTGAATAGATGTGTTTGAAATAGCCAAATATACCTCAATTCGCTAACGTCACATGGCTATCTTCTTTAAAAAGCTGGTTCACCTGAGTGATATTTGGCATTTTCCTGAGTAATATTTGGCTCTTATACCATTATAACAGCCATATTTGGCTCATAATACCATTGTCATCCTTGTTGGATTAAATAATAAACCTCATAACAAACTACTATTAATCAACCAGCGTCAAAATTGTAATCTAACGCCATCTATAAAGTAAAACACACTACGAATTGTTACATAATTAGAGAAGACATAATTAGGGTTTGCTTGGAGAAAACCACGACCCTTGTTTTCTTGACATTCGCGAAGAGGCCGAAACGCTGGCTGTGTGCCGATGTGTGGTGGATATTGACGTTGAATAGGGCAATCTTCTAATCTTAATATTAATCGTTTAACAGTTGATTTTCAGGTCTGTCGCTCGCTCGCTTGGCACGCTGCTTTAGTGAAACTTGTTCAGTTGTGCGAGAGATGTGCCCGAAAAATTTCAGAATTCGTCCATATGTCATCGATGATAATCTTTTTACGGGTTTGACCTCATTTAAGATGGAGACATTTATTCTACTAGCCCCCCGTCCAGGGACCTCGCAGCATCCTGCGGTAAACTCACATTGCAAACGCATCTATTCTTCTCCTGTCGTTGGAACGGATTACCCAAGTCTCTGAAACGTACGAAAAACGGGAAAAACTAGGGCGTTTAAAAAGCTTGCCTTCATTTTCCTAGTGATATTTCGATTTCTCCAAATTTTTGTTACTTTTATCATGGCCGAGTGGGCAATTTTAATTTGTCGTCTTATTTCCAATTTGCAAGAGCCTGACTTGTAGAGCATGGAGCCTAAATCCACAATTTCTCGACGACTTCAAAGTTCCCTATTTTTGTAGACTGTCTTCGATTTTCGTTATCTGTTTCTACTATCATGACTTTGCCTTGCTGGCATTAATTTTGAGCTCATAGTATCGGCTTACGTCTTCCAGTCTTTAAAGAAACTCTTCGGTGCTGTTAGCTATTAGAAGAGTATCATCTGCAAATCGAAGATTTGAAAACCGCTTTCCACCAATCGTCACTTCTCCTTTTCAGTTCTCTAAAGGGCGCCGCATCACTACTTCGCTATATGTGTTGTAGAGTATAGGTGAAAGTACGGGCTATCAGACGACAGTTTTCGCAGACTGTTTCTGACCCTTTCTTATGTAGGGGAAGCAATACTCAAGTTGACCAGTCTTCTGGCCATAAGCCAGTGTGGGCCACAGTGTGTGTAAGATTTTTTTGTCCCCTTTCACAACCTGTATATACACCCTTCTGTATTGTCATTTCGTCAGATTTTGGTAATAATGCGCAGGTCACCAGCGTCTATACCTGAGGCTCTTTCTGCATCTTCTAATGCGTCACGCAGTCAAACGCTCTTCGATAGTCAACGAAGCAGGCGTATACATCGTCATTCATATACCTCGCGAGTTCCCAAGCTTTTTCTAAATCCGAACTGAGTTGGATCGATTTGTTGCTCGCTCTTCTTATGTATTCGAGTGTGTATGAGACATTAGGCTTTTCATCCTTTAGTTATCACAATTTGTTGATTTGACTTTCTTCGGCAGAGTAACAAAGACGGGGGGGATTAATATGGATTATATACGATTAATATGCGTTTATTACTTGACTTGAATTTCCAAGATATAATTTTATTCCGTTTTCGGATATTCTCGATTGATATCGACCTAAGTGAAGGGATTGCGTAATTGATTTAGAGCAGGATTACGCTTCTCTGAGATGCATAACTTAAAAAAGTTCAAAAAGGTTTTAACAGTAGTTTTACACTAAGTAGTTTTTTGTTAAATTATTGATGAGATAAAACAAGAAATTCTTACATTAATAATTGAAATGTAATAGTCAAATATAATAACACTGCTAGAAAATAAAATTTACAAAAATATTTAGTATAACTGTTCAAAACCTACTACTTGTTTAAAAAGCTTAATATTAATAGATATAACTACTTTCTTTTTTATTTAATATCAATGTATGACCTTAAATATTTTCAAACTATCCTAGAGTGATATGATACAAAGCTTTGAAACTTTTTTTATTTATTTATTTTTATCATAATCAAAATTTTAATATGTGTTAAATAATTGTATAAGCTAAGAAGGTAACTCATTTATTTTTATAAATAATAATATGTTTCGCTTTGGTCCTATATAAGTTGGTGGTTTCCAATATGTCACACTCTACGTCTTTATGTCTGCCTTGGAATATATGGATAAAGAATGTCTTATATCAGTGATTTTGAGCTTTGATTGTCAAATTAAAGAAAAACTGTAGCTCAATTGGCAATGCTGTGTAAAGTATTGGGTATATATATATATATATATATATATATATATATATATTATGTATTATCTTTGTTATGTGCTCCATTCTAAATATTTTATATATATATAAAACGTCGTAAACACTATTATATATCAC
>WYDF02320776.1:0-14445 GCA_009867245.2 Adranes taylori
TTGTAAAACTAGCAAGTTGAATGGAACAAGTGAGGAAAAGGAATTTTGAGTAAAAAAGTAACCTCAGATATCAAGAAATGGATTTCAGCAAAGCACGGAAGCTTAAATTTGTTCCTGGCACTTATCTGTACCAAATGGGGCAAACTGAATATTGCTTGGAGTAGGATAAAAGACTTTCTGTGCTTAAGATCCAAAAAATGATATTTGATTCCAACTGTGAATCAAAATTGCTTGAACTAACAGGGAAACTTTGATCTCATTCAAACAGACTCATAAAAGGACACAGATTATTTTTTGTATTTTAACAAACATGCTGGAAAAATAGTGATCTTTAATGAGTCTGAAGAACAGTCATCTTCATTATGCATTTTTTATGAAACGGGTTGGGCGATGGTGGTGAAAAATAATGTGAATGTTCAATGATGGATAAACTACATCAGAGCCGCTGTGAGTCCAATTTAATGACATCTCTGTGATATGGCTCATAATGAGTCACTGCAAACCATGAAATACAAGGGGAATGGGTTGTTCTGGCTGATGGTGATGGAGGATGGAAATGGTATTGACGAAGAATGGTTTTGGAAACGGTTTTTCTCCGCACATCAAAGAGGCTACATCTAGATGTAGTGGGCCAGTGTGGTATGGTCATCATGAAGATGTGCCTAAATACAATATAGTCGGGCCATGGCATATCGTATCGTTTTTCGAGGATGGGTTTAAAAATTCTATAAATACGGTCTTATCGAAAGCTTATTTCAACTCGTTGTTTTTCCGTCATCGATTTATTCCATTCGCCACAAGTGCATCGATTTAGTACTTTTTGTGCACCAAGATTTTGTTTTTACAATAGTATCCTTAGAAAAAAAAATTAAAAATTATTTTTGGTAACTGTGCGCGCGATATCAAGTGCTTTGTTCCATATATGGTTTAAGTAAAACGGATTCTTTTAGTGATTTATTTTTTAATATTTTTTACATCGGGACAAGTCTTAAAAACCCTAAGAAGTAGAATTTGGTATAACATTGGTATAACATTAATTAATTGGCATAACATTAATTATTATTTATTTTTCAGGTATGATCAAAATAGAACAAAATTTTACAAATTTCGCCCGCTCTATTTTATCTATTACGTAGAATAATTTATGATGTGTTCATAGTATATTTAATTGTGTTGACAAACGTGTCAATTTTCAGGCAGCTTATGATGATTCTAAGTTTGGCGAACGATCAGCGATTTGTTTTGTATGGGCAAGGATTTGCTTGAGAAGGCGTTGGGCGACAATACTATGCCACAAACACGAATAGTGCAAATGCTGTAAGCAAGACCGAGAAGACATTAAAGATGACGCAAAGCCTGAGCGTATTAAGACGTCCATCAGTGATGAAAAAATAAAAGGCATTGTACGTCCTAATAGCAAAATCGAAATTTCGAGAAATTTCGTAAAGGTCATTTCTTACTAATGTTTTAACACTAATACGAGTGGTGTCTAAATTTGTTCGGAACCCCATTCAAAACCGGCCCGCCATGCAAATTTAGCACTATTTTAAATACATCTGGTTAAGACACTTTTTAGCAAATCAAACACGTTGACTAGGCAAGACATACTGCTCAGAGGAAACACTGGGTACAATCAACCGATGGGACTAACATGTTGTTAATGTTCCAGAAATTTCACAACATTTACTCTAAGTAGTATATACTTATTCAAATGCAAGTGTACCCACCTGCCACCTATAGTTTCAAATCTGGTGACATTTGAATGATCTAGTGATATCTAGCTTAAAAAATAATATCAAAAATTACAACCTCAAAATGGTTATTTACATTCTTATCAACACGACGATATAGGAAGATCTACGAAGATATACAAGCAATGAACAAAAAAGTGTCACGAAAGTCGACCCTCAAGCATTCACCAAAATGTTAATACATTCTATGAAATAAGTAATCAGAATGGTGAATGGTTTGGACCCTACTAAGCAAAAGTGTCCGAGAATCGACTACTAAACAATCACTAAAATCATTGTATCAAATAAGTAATTAGAGTGGTGAAAGCATCGATCCTCATTAAGCAAAAGAGATCATTGAACCGGATAGAACTACAGGATTTTCACTACTTTTATATAAATTTTCCATTAAAACAGCATCGTGTAACCTTTAAATGCTTACTGGCATTGATGACTTGCTTAAACACATTATAACTAGTGACAAAACGTAAGTTTGTGGACATGATGTAGAAGCTAAAGCTTAATGCTCTCATTGAAAGTTTTCTGAAGAGCCAATACCTAAACAATCATGTCAAGTATAGTCAAATACGAAAGTTCTTTAAACACTTTTTTTCCATTAAACTGGAGTAGTTTATTATGGATTTTAATCGCCTACCTAGCCGTACAGTAAACAAAGCTTTTTGTGCAATTTGCGTGAGTTAATCGAAAAAAAAACAACACAAACTTTGGAAAGAGAGTTCATGATTTTGCATACGACAGTGCACCAGCGCAGACCGCTTTACTAATCCCCAACAGTTTGTGGCAAGCAACCATCCTATTCTCCAAGTATAACCTCCTGTGATTTATTTTCCTATTTCCCAAACTTAATAGTATACATAAACAACAACAATTTTTAACAGTAGATGAGATAAAAACAAAATCGCAAATCGTACTTAAAGAGGTATCAAATGAGGCGCTCCACCATTGCTTCTCAAACTGGAAACTAAGTTGGCATAAGTGTATAATATCACAGGGAGACTACTTTGAAAAGGAAGCATAAACATTAAATATTAAATAAATACTTCCTTAGAAAATTTATTCAATATGATCAGCAAATTTTTTTGTATGGGCAAATGCGGAATCAGAGGATTTGCTTGAACTTTAGTGTTAAAAACAGAATTAAGGGCAATGATGACTTCAAAATGTTGAAAAAAACCTTTGTCGACAATACTATGTACAAAGCACGAATGGTAGGAACGCTGTAAGAGACCAAGAAGACATTAAAGATGAGAACCTGGAAAAAGTTAAAGCCATTGTGCTTCCTAATAGAAACATCCCTAGTGGAGAGGCTGTGAAGAAGGAGAAATTTCATGTAAAGGTCATGTGCAGCATTTCTTATTAATATTTGGACATTAAAACAAGTGATGCAAAAATTTGTTTCAAAACCCACCCCCCATACAAATTTCGTACTGTTTTAAATACATATGGTTAAGACAACTTCTAACTTCAAATCAAACACGTTTACTAGGCCACATATACTGCTCAGAAGATACACTGGGTATAAATTTTCAACCGAGGGGGTATTAAACTTTTTTTAACGCTCCAAAAATTTCACGATATACGAACAATGAGCAAGAAGGTGTCTCCAGAATTGAACATCAATCATTCACCAATATTTTAATACATTCTATCAAATTAGTAATCGGAAAGGTGAATGCTTCGGACCTCACTGAGCATAAGTGTCTAAGAATCGATCCCTAGCGTCCACAGCGACTCCTAGTAGCACAAGTGTACAAGAATTATTAAGCAAATGAGGCCATTGAATTGTGCAGAATTGTCAGATTCATACTACTTTTATTTGAATTTTCAATAAAAAAAACAGTATCGTGTAGCCTTCATTAATCAAATGCTTATTGGCATTAATGCCTTGCTTAAAAGCATTATGACTGGTGACAAAAGGTGAGTTTGTGGATATGATGTCCAAACTAAAACTTAATGCTCCCAGTGAAAGTTTTCTGAAGAGCCAATATGATGTTAATTGTGCTCAAATATAAAAATTGTGAGTATTTACACATTTTGTGAATTTTGGGTGAGTTAATCGAATAAAAAACATTCCAACCTTTGGAAAGACAATTCGTCTATTTTGCATGATGATAATACACCAGCTTATCGCCAACACTTTGTTGCAACCAGCGATCCTATTCTCCTAACATAACAACCTCCTGTTATTTTTCCCTATTTCCCAAACTTAATACGATATTTAAAGGACAACACAGTAGATGAGATAACAGCAGATTTTTAACAGTAGATGAGATAAAGACAAAATCGCAGATCGCACTTAAAGAGATACATAATGAGACACTCTACTGTGCTTCTCAAACTGGGCACTACGTTGGTATAAGTGTATAATATTATAGGGAGACTACTTTGAAAACAAAATGGCACAAACATTAACTATTAAATAAATACTTCCTCAGAAAATTAATTCAATATGATTAGCAATTTTTTCTGTGTGGCTAAATGCCGGCTCACAGGATTTGCTTGAACTTTAGTGTTAAAAAGTGAATTAAGTGCAATGGCGCGTTCAAAATGTTGAAGAACGCGTTTGTCGGCAATATATGTCACAATCGCAAATGACACAAACTCTTTAAAGAAGGCCAAAAAGGTATCGAAAATCACGCAAAGCCTGGGCGTATTAAGGCGTCCATCAGTGATGAAAACGTGGAAAAAGTTCAAGCCATTATGCTTCTTTTTGGAGATGATGCTGAAGAAAGAGGAATTTCGTAAAAGTCATGTGCTGCACTTCGTACTAATATTTTGATAATAAAACGAATGGTGCCAAATTTTGTTCCAAAACTGCTGAATTTTCAATGAAAACTGCATCGTGTAACCTTCGTTAAACAAATGCTTATTGGTATTGATGATTTGCTTAAACGCATTATAACTGGTGACAAAATGTTAGTTTGTCGATATGATGTCAAAACTAAAGCTTAATTTTCTCACTCTGAATGTTTTATGTAGCGCCAATACCTAAATAATCATGTCAAGTGTAGTCAAATATGAAAGTTCCTTTAACAGTTTTTTTCTTCGACTAAAATGGAGACTAATTATGAATTTCAATCCCCTGGCCACAAAGTTTTTTCTACAATTTACACGTTTTGTGCAATTTGCGTGAATTAATCGAAAAGAAAAACAACCCAAACTTTGGAAAGACAATTCATGTATTTTAGATGCCGATAAAGCACCAGCGCATACTGCTTTACTTATCCTCAATAGTTTGTGATTACAAAGCACCAATTACCCAGACTCCTGTGATTTTTTTGTCTATTTCCCAAACTTAATAGGATACTTAAATGAAAACGATTTTTAAAATAGATGAGATAAAAACAAAAGAGCACATCTGCTTGTGCTTGAAGAGATATCTAATGAGAGAGTCCACTAGTGCGTTTCAAACTGGAAACTACGTTGTCATAAGTATATAATATCACAGAGAGACTACTTTGAAAGGGATGGCATAAACAATACAGCTATTTTTAGAAAGCTGCACGTGGATTCATTAGCGTATTTTAATAATTGATTGTGATATAATTTGATTGTTTATTATTACATTTATATATAAAATATGTTAAGTAAAGGTTTATTTGGTATCAAAAATAAGTGAATATGAAGACATGAAAAGTGATTTTGTAAATAATTCTGGAATCGATATATATATCAAGCTATATTTACATATGAACCAATATTTACATAGATAATATCAAAGATAACTTCGATAGAAAATGAGATGTCAGAAACGCTGACGATATAAAAATAAGAGCTGTTATTCGACTACTATTTGATCAGTTCCCTTCATAGTCGCAATAAAATGTATACTAACATTGAGACAAAAGTAGAGGTAATAGACTCGAATCGTGTTACCTTACAATGAGCGAGAAACACAATGAGGTTTAGTTTCTTACTAAAATGTTTTCGATTCGACGATATTAGAGACGGAGCTGTTCCGAATTAGCACCGATTCGCGATTTGCATGAGAAATTAAGTAAAAGGTTTAAAAAATAGTACACACAAAATACTACAGAAATTGCCATATTCTATGAACCTCGAAGTGTACGTTGGTACTGAACCAGAAGGTGTCTATAATATACGCAATAAAGCAGAGGAATAGTCAGCGAATAGTTGAACCAATCCAATATAGAAACCGAAAACTTACTGAAGACAACTGCTTCTCAAATGTGCCTCTTGCTGAAAAAGTCTTAAATGAGAAGAAAATTACTTGTGCGGTTTTAAAAACAACATTACTATCGTGTCTACTGTCCGAAACAGAATAAAACTATTTTGGTTATTTCTAATATACACCATGATCAAGCTATTGACGAATTAACAGCGCAAATGATAACATTCCACCAAACCGAAGTTGGTGTAGATCTTGTAGATCACTTATTCCAGAGATAAAATGTAGCTTGAAATACGCGGCGATGGCCTATGGTTTTAGTTTATAACCTCATAAACCTAGTAGAGGTTAATTCACTACGTACTTATAAATGCAATAATCCTTTGTTAAAAACAAAATAAAAGAACGAATTCCTATAATATATTGCACGGGAATTGATTAAACTTCAAACTACAAGAAGGTTAAAAATAGATAACGTAAGAATATAGATCAAAATTACTTCGAGAAATAGTACCTATCAACAAAGGGATTCTTGAACGACGAGGAAGTAGATATCGTTGTCACGAATGTGCTCGATTCAGTCATACAAGAAGATTTTGTTTGAAATGTGAACAATCTATGTGCCTCTAACATTTAAAGAACGCGTGTTTTCCATGTTATGAATTAACATTAAAGTTATCAGTTGGAAAAAGTCTATAATGTAGGAAGCTTTCAGATATATGTATTCTATTTGTATGTTAAAATATCTTTTTGTATATTAATAAAGTGTTAATCCAGGGTTAAATAACCTGAGAAAATTAAAAATTCTCGTTTCATTTTGAACGTACCTCGTAGTGTTATCTTGCTGGTCCTGTAATTATTAGTCCTGTAAATAATATAGAAAAAATTCAAAATCTAAGTTTTATATCTTGGCGATATAAATTTTAACGCAAACATCACACATTGATTTATAACTTTTTACACCAACTTTCTTGGCTTTTAAATACATTGTCTTTTAAACACAATGACAAGAAAAAATTTGTTTGGTTACACTGTTCATAGAATATTTAATATTTTGTATGTCTGTAATAAATTGGAGCAAAGTTCATGAGGCAACATATATATAAACGTTTATCTTACTATTTTTTTTGTCGTGTCATTACCAATAATGCTTTATTATTTTTTTAAGACAAATTTCTCCTTGACTGTATTCATTGGCAAAACATAAACTTGCGCTTCCGTCTCTTTAAGTTTAGAATTTGTACATTTATAAAACTGCCGTATTTTTATATCGATTAATTACGACTTAATTAAAATATATTTATTTATAATTATTTATGTAAACATTTATAAAATTACTGAAGGCAGTTCTTTTTTTATTTTACATGGCCTACGTCATTATTTATTAACAGCTTTCTGTAATTAAGTGAAAACCCTAGGTAACACAAATATGTCCAAAATATGATACGAATATGTCCAGAACACAGATTATTCATTAAAGATGCTCAGAATATTCTCAGCATATTTGTGCTACTTATGAATAAAGTATAGCTTCTTTCATTTTATGTTAAATATATTATATAAAATGACATTGGCTATCACCTGAAGAAAATCAAAAATGATTTAATGTTATGTATTACCTAAAATTACTACATGGAAAATATTTATATAACTGAAATTTCTAATAAATAAAATTTTAATATACGTAAGTAGCACATACTTTTAAATAAGGGTTCATTTACATATAATAGGGGCAATATCCCTTGTAAGAGAATCAAAGGCAAATGCACTAGAGTAATTTCGAAGATAAAAAGCTTAACATATTCGAAATCAACGAGAGATAGATGGTAGCCACAACAGGATATAGGTTATGTAGGTGTCTTCGTGGCGAGAAAGTTAACATGTAAACAAGAAAATCTAAAGAACTAACAGGTGAACAAAACAGACGATCCACTGGCATGCTAAAAGATTTCAACAATGACATGGGGGCCGGAGTTTAAGATAAGCTGAAAGAAATTTAAAGAATATGTCGGAAAACCTATTTAGCGATGTGGGACCTGAAGAAGATATATTGGTTTATCATTTCAAGATCATTGGTCTACTGAGCTGGAAAAATACCTTCGAGTTCATGCTGAAGAAAACCTTGCCTTACCAAAGAAGTCCAGGGCGTAAGAATATAATGAGTATAGCCTGGTCAGTTCAATGTTCCACATTTTAAAGATTTTCTAGCGAGGATGTACAAAAAATGAGAACGTACTCAATTTGACTTCAGGACCGGAATAGAAACATGTGAAGCCCTCCCTTTATTTTAAGATCATACGCAATCTCTACTGGCAATTAATCAATATCAGAAGAGATAGCAAATAAGGATGTATCTCTCCCTGTTCAATATTTCTTTGAAGGCTACGTCTCTCGAAGCTCTTTGAAATACAAGCTCGAGTATGAGGATAACCGACAATATCGCTATGCTGATGACACTGCAACAGCTTACAGAACTTCTTTTCCTCCTCATTGTGGAACATAGCAAAAGTTTCGGTCTCTACATAAACACATCCAACATTAAAGTAGTAGTCTTTTCAAAGACTCAGCGAGACGCTATGCTGACCCTTATCAATATGAAGGTGTGATTACCAAAACCTTTGCATCCGAGCCCAATAATAAATGCTACCACGTTTTCCATGTCCTCTTGTATAGATGCGAAAGTTGTAACCTATACTCAATCACTCTTGGACAGCATGTAAAACTAATATCGAGATCTTCTAACGCATAGCAAAAGCAAAAGAACTCCCTCTAACAATCAAGGAGAAATAACTGCAATACTTGCATCATATCTTGCGAGGACAGCTGTCTGAAATTCTTTGTTTAATAGTAGAAGGAAAAATAGAGAGGAAAAGGACAAAAATCTTGGTTAACGGATCTACGTAGATGGCCAACTATCCATTAATGGCGTGCATGAAATCTCCAATGACAATGGCGTACGGTTGGTTGACTTTGCCACATTCAAAAACATGATTATAAGTAGTACATATTTCCAGCACAAGAGGATACACAAAACCATGTGGAATTCACCAGATGGCATAACTAAGAACCAAATCGACCAAATGTTGATCTACAGAAGGACCGGGAGTGATGTATTGGATGTGAAGTCATATAGTGGTGCGGATGTGGACTCTGACCACTTGGTGGTTAGCGTGAACTATGTTCAGAGGCTTTCTCGACAACCAGCAAGAAGATCAAAGGGGAATAACGGTGGCTAATCTGGCTACAAACGAAGACAGTAGGAACCAATACCAACAACAACTGAATGATGAAATCGGGGGGAACGAAGCTGGACTCGACGTTGAAGAGCAATGGAAAAACATAAAAAGCGCGTTGGTTTGACCAAGAGTGTAAAGATGCACTAACGAAAATGAGAAAAGCTAGGTGAAAATATCTACAGTGGTATACGCGGCACAAAAGGCAAAAATATATGATTCGAAAAAAGAAACATCAAGAAGATATGTAGGCAGAAATAGAGGGAAGTAAAAAAGGGTAAGTTTCGGGAAATTGAAAATTGCCATAATCGACAAGAGGTGCGAAAAATATAGCAGAACTTGAAAGGAATAAAAAAGGGGTTTAAGCCGAACACGTTCTTTTGTAGAGCAAAAAATGATTCTCGTCTCTGGTCCCGATATTGCCTCTTATATCAAAGGAAAAAGAAATTTAAGTGAATTATATATTATTTTTTACAAACATGATAATTTCGTATTAACAATCGGTAGGATTGACAGCAATGAGATTTTTTGTCAATTTTCTAACTTGACAAAATACGTCCCAATTTGAAAAAATGTGTACATCATTGTAATCACCAACATAGAGTCAAAATAATAGTGCCTCCAAGGAGACACAACTATTTTTTTACGAAGAAAACAAGTAACAAAAGTTGTAATCTGTAACAATTAGATAATTATTTCAAAACCAATACTTTGTTCAGGAAAAGTATGTTGCTTAATCACAATAATACACCTTCCCATTCTTCCGCTGTTGCTACAGCAAAATTAGTGGTATTAGGTGAGGAATTGTAGTACCTCATCCGCAGACCTGGTTCCCAGTGATTTCTTGTTGTTCCCAACTTTTTCAAAATGCCTCGCTGGGAAGAGATTTTAATCATATGAAGAAGTTATAGCTATGACAATTGCGTATTTTAAAGAATTTCCAAAAAATTACTATTTGGATAGTTGGAATAAATTCGATACTCGCTGAACTAAGTTTATAAAATAGCAAGGGAATTAATTATGTTGACAGATAAAATATATTTTTTATAATAAAATAACAACACTCGTATGCACCCGCGGATAGAAACAAATAATGAAAGCGAACGTCACAGAGAAATCTCGCATATTAAAATTTTAATATCTTTCTTCACATGTACCAACCACATTTTGTATGCAATGTTACTTGCATTATTTGTATAGCTTGCTAAATTGAATCATACATAAGCTTGCTGCCAAATAAACTAAAAAGCTGTTAATAGATTAAACCTATGTGTTGAAAAAAAAAAAATTAAAATGATGTTCTGCCAAAGAATTACTTTGGAAATACATTCACTACATATTAAATAACAAAACTGTGCACAAACTTTGAATAATTGTGTTTATGTACAATTTTCATTATAACCTTACATACATATACAATATATAGCAAAAAAATATTTTTATAATACAAAAAACATATTAGTAGTAGCTAAAAATTAAAAAAAAACATAAGTAGCAACGTTAAGAAACTATAATAATCACATAAACAAATTTATATTCGATTTTACTGTTAGTTTTTAAAATTTAAACAAAATAGCGAAATTAATTATTTATATAACTTATATATATGTACACACTTTTGTCAACTTATAAAAATTATTTATAATTCATCGTTTTTGGAGATCGTAATACAAATTAAAAATTAGTCCTAATTACCACTTCATTTTAATATTACATGAAAATATTTTAATGTTTCGACTCTTATGTATTTTTTTATTACAAGTGTATGTCTAAATTTTGTGTAACACATTCACAGTTATCTGAATTTAAACGAGTAATAATATTTATTACTAAAAAAAGCGCGCCATTCTTTTTTTTTACAGGTTCGTAGCATAATTATCACATTTTATTTTTAAATATTACTTTAAAATAAATCATATATTTGTTTAGGAAAGATTATAATAGTAATAAGCTGGAGTTGTCAAAATGTGTTTCTTTGTCATTAGTTAATTTTGAAAATAAGGACTACAATCTGAGTATTAATTATGTATTTATTAATAAAACAATGCACTTTTTTATAGTTTATTACATCGATTTTCATTAATTAATATTGTTTTAAATGTTTTTATTTTGTTTTAGTAAATCACTTCGTAAACTGTTGCTTTCTTATCACCAGATCCTGTTACAATGTATTTGTCGTCAGCTGATATGTCACAGCTTAATACGCTTGACGATTCTTTAGACTGTAAATAAAGAAAAAATAAAATTATTATAATTGTAGTGGTACCATTAAGCTAATACTTAAAAAAAGGAAATTAAAGTATTTCAAAATTCCGAAAAATGTAAATAGTATTAAATCTGTCTCTTTGTATCTCCATCGCTTACTCTCTTTTTGGCCGAGAGGCGAATGCCGATTCTAAGTAACCTTCTAGACCTTATCTCAACTCGATTTAAATACCAGCATGGTAGCAATGTCGACAATGACAGAGCATTTGAGGTTACGTAAATAGATAGTAATAAATAATTACAGCAATAAATAGCTACACGAGCACGTTCGTATATCATTGTGTTGGTTTTAATGTAAAGAAACATATTGACGTCGAGATTTTGAAGTTATGTATTATAAATAATATTTTTTACGCTAGATGTCACTAGAGTTTTAAAGTAAATGTAAGTATACACATGTATTTTTAATGCAATTAAATCTTCATTTGCAATAAAACCAGATGATTTAAATGTGTTCTCAGCATTTTACCACAAATGAATTCCCTCATCTGATTTTAATTAAAATAGAGATCTATTTGCAATACATAGGGCAAAGAAATAAAACCAATGAAATTTAATAAGACATATTTATTTTTTCATTATAATATTTACAATAAGAAAATAGGTTCATATAATAGACAAAATAGGGTTACAATTCCCCAAGTGATTAAATTTTGGAAATTGATATCGAATATGAAAACAAATACTCTGAGCACAATGATTTGCGTTTCTTAGCTGAGTCAATGGTTTCACCGAATTCTATATTTAATAAACTTGTTCCAAATTTACAAAATAAAGAGAAATATGTTGCGTATTATAGAGTAACTTATGCATATTCAAACCGATAATTTATATAACAATATACAGTTAAGCATGAGCCGTTTTGATAGGTACTTCTAATTTTATGGGAGACAACCTATAGAGTAAACCCACTTCAAAACTAAGCAATTTCAGATCTAATAAAAAACGAATATGGAAGCAAACTAATTCCAGATAGGCGAAACATCAAGAACAAAAACAGTAAGAGAATTAAAAAGAATGTTGTTAAAAATAATATTTCCGCCAAATATTTCAAGATCTGAATATTTCAAAAAAACATTGCTTCACGTCATAGCAACCGACATTCAACAATCATATTATATACATGTAAGACCTACATAATAGCAAATGTATGCAAAGTTACAGGAAAATTATTTTACATTGTATGAGACATATAGGCTGTGCTTTTGCAATGGGATAAATGTTGTTGTCAGTGGCAGGGTCAAAATGGGAGGGGTTCAAAATGATTATTTTATTGAGACATTCAGTTTTAAAATTAGAAGACTGAAATTTCGCTCGGATATTATTGTATTATGCGTCGAATGAAAGTAGTGCCATCCCTGCAAATGGTATAGAGCGCGATGTTGCCACATTTAAAATTTTACAAACTTTTTGATATATTTCAGAAACTATAAAAGATAGGTCACTTGAATAAATTTTATTCTATAGGCCACCAAAAGCTCCTTCAATTTTATTTGAAATATTTTTCGAAAATTACAAACTAACATATATTCAGGGTGTTTTGTGTTTTGTAAACTTTGTGATCGATTTACTTGAGACCGGCTATACTACATTAAATATCTCCGTTCCTATGAAAGTTGACAAAATTAAATTTGGGGAACAATAGTAAGACCAATGAACCTCAATTTTACGCAAAGTAGACACGAAGGAAAGCGACAGCGGGGCAAAAGTATGTCAAAAACGGTAGGGCGCGCCAAAGCGGACAGCGAAGCTGTTCGGGCCGTTGGCAAATATGAGGACCAGGGAATTAATGGATTGGCGAATTCGTACATATACGAATTCCCAAGACCAAGGCAACCAGAGTGATCTTTGAGAAATCAGTCAAATAGAGTCCAGATTGGTCGCAGGCCATGGCAAATCGGGAAGTCCGTGCGGTACTGAAATACTGGGAAAACGGGAGCCAAGAGGGCCGCTGGTCGCGGCAAAGGCAGATATAGGGACCGAGGGATTCATAGGTAGACGATTTATAGTTTAGAGTAATGTTGCTTAGTTTACCCTAAACACTATTGTGTTAATTGAACTTAATAGCCGACTTAAAAGGTGTCAGTCAAAACTAAAAGGTTCAACTTTTGTTTCATGTAAGTTATAAAACAAACGTAGGATTTCCTATATATGAAAGATGGGGTGGCAATCATGTCCACGAATTTTTATATTTCTATTTATAATTTATACCTATATTTCTATATCTAATTTTATATTTCTATGTTTTATATATATATATATATATATATATATATATATATACGTTTTTTTTATAACAAAGACAATTTTTATTTTTATGCCAAAAATATTCTATTTACTGTGAATATTTTCATATCAATTGAACCTATTTTGTCTTTTATATGAACCTATTTTCTTATATAGTATTGTTTATCAATTGAACCTATTTTGTTATTGTAAATATTAAATTGAAAAAATAAATATTAATTATTTTATTTCATTGGTTTTATTGCTTTGGCCTATATATTGTAAATTGATCTTTATTTTAACTAAAACCAGATGAGGGAATCCGTTAATGGTCCAATCTTGAAAACACCTTTAAATCATCTGGTTTTATTGCAAATAAAGACTTAATTGCATTAAAAATGAAAGGGTGTACTGACCTTTGGCTTAAAACTCTATTGACATCAGAAGAATATTATTAAAAACAGCATAACGTCAAAATGTTTGTTTCCATTCGCATCTCCACGATGATATACGAAGATATATTAACGAGCTGGGTTTATTGAGCGTGTATTACTACCTATTTACGTAACCTCAAATGCCGTGTCATTGTCGAGATAGATAAGGTCTGGGAGGCTCGTTAGAAACGGCGTTCGCCTACTCATATATCCTTTTCCATCAGACCACGCCATCCTGTTAGAAGCAATTTCTGCTTCTTGTCACCATTGTTGCATGTTCCTTACATGACCTAATTAAATCTAATATTACTTTAGGGTATTGAATTTATTAACCTATTGGAGTATTGTTAATAGTCGTCTTAATCGCAAGGAAATAGAGAAACATAACTCCATAGTCGATAATACAA
>WYDF02320787.1:0-14444 GCA_009867245.2 Adranes taylori
AACAACTACTCATCATATATATATATATATATATATATATATATATATATATATATATATCAGCGCTCAAGTTAGCTAAAGAATTATTAGTATAAAAAATACAATATTGCCTGTATTTTATCAGTGGAATACATTTATGCTTGAAAGCATCATCAATACCTTCATTAGTGATTAAAACAATATATGAGTAAAAGTTACAAATTAGATTGCCTTTAAAAATGTGCAACAGTTAATGGAAAATCTGTATTATAATTGACTGTGAAAGGCTTTCACAATCCCTTTTTCAATTAGAGTAGAGATAACCCTATTTGATTAGAATGGAGTTTGAATCTATAGAGCAGGGATTCCCAAACTTATTTTATTGCGGACCACTTATGGGTAGTTCAAAAATTTACTGACCACTAGTCAATAGTTCAGCTGGGGGGTGAGCGGGATAAGGAGGATAGCAAGCTAAAAATTCTTATTTTAAATATTAAAAACCCACATGATTGTTGGACTTTGCTTAGGGGGTTATATAAATGAGAGATTACTACCGTTTCTCATAGCGGTAGTAATGGTTGTGTAGATTGTGTTGTGGTGAGGTCGCATGCATATGCACGCTACTGGACGACATGACGTGTTTGAAGCAGCGGCGCTCTCCTCTCCTATGCGTGTCTAGTTCATCACTTTCTAGTCATAGCAAAAAGTGCGCGTAGCGAATAAGATAATAAAATGAAAATTCTACGAATATGCATAAAAGTTTAAACAGAACCTTTATAAATATGAACTTTTAATGTTGAGAAAATTTGAAAATTATTTTATTATTTCGTTGTTTTTGTTCTTTGAAATTTAAAAATAATTTATCTTTATGTTAAGTTTGCTGTATATTTTCAAACAACAGTTAGTATCAAACAAAAAATGAATATCTAAAAAGCATTATGTTCCGGGGACACCCTAATTTTTGTCGAGCTCCACACTTTGGGAAGCTAGGGATCAGCAAACTAGGTGCTGATCGTGAATCTTCGGGTTGGTTTGGTTCTGGAATTGACTCTGGTACCTCTACCACACGGTTTAATTTTCATTGGTTTCGTGCGAGCGACTCTTTGCTGCAACCTTCTTTGTCTCACGATGGCCTTGTTGTTTATGCATCGAAGACTCGCTTAGTAAAATGGTGGGTTATAAAAGTAAATGTGAGAAAAAGAAAAGAAAAATGAAGATGAGGAATTCAAAAGAATCTGCAAAAGTATAGTAAGTTTGATGTTTATAATTTTGTAGATATTTGTTGTAAATTTAATATTGATAGTTGATATAAAAATGATGATTAAATTAATATTGTCTTTACGTTATTTTGGAAATCATACCAACGGTCGCGATAAACGCTCGCTGAACGCAAGATAGATATGATCTTTTTTATTGTTAATTATAACTTCAAATAGAGCGAGGTTCTCACGTCACATCCGAAAAACACAATTTCCAAATTGCGTCTCCTGATGCTAGATAGTGTGGACCTTTTATATGGAATTGCATATATGGAATATATGGACCTTTTAAAAGGCAAGATGTTGCTTCTTATGAGTCCGCTAGCCAGTGGCACTTTGCGTGATTCGCAGTAAGATTGGTGTGAAAGAAAGAAAAGGCACTCTGCTTAATATTTATAATCCTGTTTAGTTGAAAAAAAAAAATTCTGCTCTAAGTAGTCGCCTTTGATAACAAGGATATACATTTATTGCCTCAGATACATCTCTTACAACTCAAACGTTTGACCAACCTTTGAGACATAAAATCTCAATGTTAACTCATATTAATATCATGGAAAATACTCAAAAATTTAATCAAATTACACAAACACATTAAAAGAGTGGTGGTGACACAACAAATACAACACCTTGGAAGCTTCCACGGGCTTTACAACATAAAACTCTCTCACTCTCTCTAACAATAAGGTCAACTATGACCTATTTGATGTAGTTACTTATTTTATTAAACGCACTTACTAAAATACAGGATAAATTTAATATTTATCATGATCTAATATTAACTGAAGACCAATAAATTACAAAGTAATACAAAATGCGTGATGCGCCAAAATTAAAGAGAAAAAAAATATAGGTTTCGCAAAAAGATACTTCTTTATGCACTGTTTCTCCGACGGACTGGACGGCTGGCTAGGAGACGACTGCACAGATGTTTCAAATCTATGAATTGGAAAACCGCTAGCAGTTGCCTAAATCCTCGCCGCCGAAGACATCCACAACTTAGATCAACGTGATGCTTGCCGTGCCCAAGATGGCTGCTTAACATCAAACACCACTCAAACACACCAGTTCCCTAAAATCCAATTATTTCATTCCAACGGTGAAGATACAAGCATGGAAAGATTAAACCTCTACCGCCAGTCACAAACACGTTCTAGCACCATTTTGACAAACAAAATTTAATAATCTTACTCAATTCGGGCTAGACCAGCCAAATAAACCTAGGAGATTAACGTAAAAACTTCTTTTAGTATCCCAATCCCATTTCGCACTGCATTTTTGCTTCCACTCACTAAACCTTGTGCCTTGGAAAAATTCACTCGGCAAGATCTAAGAATTTGATAGCTGTACCATACTAAGACTGTCTTTCAACAAAGGCTCTTGTCTTGGAATAATTCATTAGGGATTATGCTATCCAATGTCTTATTGGTTCGACGGCACCTACTTAATCCGTTGACCAACCAAATAATTATAAATTCAAACATCGGCCGAAGTATGACAATTTCCCCACCGAAAGGAAAATCAATAAACAGTAAGACCAATATCCCAACACTATACATTCCTAAAATAGCTCAGTCATTTGATAAAGCTACCTATCACATCACAAATCCAGAGACAACCCCGAGCTCACCCGGGCGGAGTATTCAATCTCTTGTAAGTTTCTCCAGTACCCAAATCTTCCTAATTCGAGTAATAATATGGGAAATTTAAATTACACCAGACAGTTAGACTCTATCTGATTATAATTCAACCCTCGAAACAGATTAATTAGTACGAAACTAGACGAGTCAAGATTTGCATCTCAAATTTCCCATTGCTTGCTTATCGGAGTGATGAGAGTTGGTAACAGGCCGTACCTCATATCCAGTCCGACTTTACACAATCATACGATAACAAATAATTCCGAAATAACAACCATGAATGGAAAATGCACAACCTGAAATTGACAACAACTCATAACAGAAGCATAAAAATGTATAACAGAAGATATTAAAATCGATAAGTACCAGACAAGATTCAATCAGAACTTGACAATAACATTGAATTTCAGCTGCCCGAAGTTTCACTACACTGTATTATCTAGCAATACTAACAATTATTCCCTGCACAACATTGATAGCGTGTTAGGACTGAACTGAACGATAACCAATAATTAAAACAATATGATATCGGAGATGGTCAACCAAGTACAGAACATAATAAACCCGAACGGAAAGATACAAAGATTTTACCTATTCATAAACAGGTAATGAACTATGCTTAATAAATTAGTTGTAAGCCTCTAGCAACTACCATCTTTCCTGCCCAATAACAGAACTCTATTATTCTTTGTATTACTAACTTCCATCTAGGTAATTTCTTCTTTAAGCTTCCATTTTACAGACCCTAGATATCCTAAATAAACAACCACTACTCCCACGTATGCATTTCTGAATTTTCTTATTCAACCGCTAGCTTTCTCATAGTAAAAGAGCAGTTACAATCATCTATGAAAAAAAGTTGCTTTTTAAAACACCAATTTTCTATATGGAGTTTATGTGGGTCCCATGAACTTATAGGATATTATGAATATTATTAAATTCACAGAATTTGATTAAGGATATATTTCTGGATATATGTAGAAGATTCCAAAACAAAATATTTTACAACGCATAAATGCAATATCTTTCGCAAATGGAGCAATGCAGCCATTTATTGGATGAAGACTGCTCAAAAGACGATGGTTTTGAGAAACGATTGGATATACTTGAACAAAGAAAGCAAAATACTCATATAAATAACTTTGTGTCATTGATCGTATCATGGTCGAAAGTATGAGGAGACTTAAAGTAAATGCAGTGTTTGATGCCTTTAACTCCTGCCCACGACAACGATGACTTTCCCAGTAGGGATTCAAGCAGCATGTTATGCTGCATCAAGTACGTCCACTACAGAAAATGTGCAGCCATTGTTTTCTGTATTTAGGTTAATTTTTTGTGAGATTAGATTGAGAATAAAAGATGATAATCTATTTTCTGTTTATTAGTATACATCATGATTTATATTGAATTTTTTTGCTCGGAGCATGGAGCGGAACTGGAATAAAACATTATGGTCATGACGAAGTGGTCAATTCACTGGTGACAACACGGTGGATTAAAAGCTACAATTTTGTGTGTGTATGGCTGATTTAAGTTTTATTGAAACTTAAATCAAATGAAATTTTTTAATCAGTATGTGTCAAGGAAGTTTATGTTTGAATTTATTTCTGTTTCCAGGGTATTTATATTCAGGTGGTCTAATGCAGTATAAAACATTCCAACAATATATATTAGATATTAATAGTAAATTACATCGTTGGGGATTCTGAATGAAATACTATTAATGTTTATGCAATAAGATAGAAAGAGAAGAACTATTGTATCGATGGAGAGGGTTGCGTATCAACTGATGCGATTTTGTTGAAAGGATTTTGCAAAGCCGACAGGAAATAGTGAAACAAAAAGGATATGATTATTTTTGCGAATAGTACTTTTCCACATCCTTGGTTTCTCAAAAACTACTACAGATATTTGTTTTATGTTTTGTTGATTCAAAAGATAAAGAATCCTAGAACCTAACTAAAGGGAAAAATTCCAAAAATATATTGCCATGTTGTAGTAATGGCGTCCTGAAATATGCAAAAATTGGTACTTTTTATGCCTTTTTAATCAAAAAGGGAAATTCAGATTATTGAAGTAGCAAACTTTGATTAAGTATATTGCACCTTGTTAATTATTAAGGAAAAAAGAATTTTTCGAAATTGACGAAAACTAAAACCGAAACAGTGGACGAGCAAAAACCCCGCAAAGACTTCACCATTTCGTAGGTGAAAGATTCCTCTTACTATTGAATGACATGCATAGTTTTCGCTCTAGGTGCAAGTCAACGTTTATCAATAAGAAAACAAATTAAAATGTCATTAATTATGTAGGTTTTTGAATGACCAATTTGAATATAACAGGATGAAAACCTGTTTGTGTTCACGTCGCATGAATAAATCCGATCTTCTTATCAATCAAAATAATAACGATATATATTATTCGAAACTATCGCGAATTAATTTTCGATAAATTATAAATATAATTTGACACTCATTAAAAATAATGAACGTTGTTCTAACAACGACGACTTTCCATCTGTTCAAATGCAGCAAACATTTGCTGTATGTGTATGCATATAGATATCGCTTAACGACATAGTGAATATAATATCCATTGATAGTAATTTCTATTTCCTGGAAGTCTGAATGAAAGTAACGGATATTATGAATTATAAAACTAGACGGATCAAAAAAACGGGAAAAGGGACTGATGTTATGAGTTTCGATATGTGTGGCGGGATCCCATTTGCCGGTTAATTCGTCTAATTTCCAGAAATAAGAAATCAATTCATCTTTTATACATCGTATTATAAAATCTGGAATGGTTATTATTTAATTTCAAGTGGTTGTTCAATTAAGTACTTTTAATCTTTTATCTTATAAAAAATATACAACTGTTCAAGTTTTTAATTCAATATACGAGGGCTGTTTGTCGAAAGATTGACTTTTCAAAAGTTTGCAGCACGATCGCGATGATGCCTATATATCTAACTTCCAACATCTTTTATTGTTAAGATTTCGTGCAAATCGCCACTCCATCTTTCATGTACTGGAAGTCATTTGTTGTATTATATCTTGCATAAAACAAAAGTTGAACCATTTAGTTTTGACTGACACCTTCTAATTGGTATATTAAATTCGCTATAGTTGTTTAATATAATTTAAAACTAGCGTAATCTATAAATCGCCTATCCATGAATGCCCAGGTCCCCGTCCTTGCACACGATGCGGGCAGCTTTGCTGTCCGCTTTGCCGCGACCTATGGCTCTTGACTCACTTTTGGAAAATGTCTAACAGCGCATTTTTGGACTGTTAGATCGAACTCTCGTACTAACTTAAATCGTACTCTAACCATCTTTTTAAATTATTAAATATCGTGTAACATAGAGCTTTCGAAAGCTTTCTGAAGCGATAGGATAATATTTTTTATTTTTTCGACGGTTTGAACTTCCCATGAATGTTGAACAACGTCAATAAGATTGTCGATATTTTTGGAAACATTTGATATTGAAGAGACTGAATGGAATTAAAATAACTTAAGTTCAGTACATTAAAATCAGGACTATTAGGGTGACAGGTTAAGGTAATATTCCATCTGCCCTTATCCCCAGTTTTATAATTGCAGATCCATCAAGTTTCGCATGATGATAAGCATTATCCTGTTGTAACTTAATTTCCACAGATTTCTAATCTTGTGGCCATTTGCATTTAATCGCAGGAATCATAGTTTTTGTAATAAGTTTTCTATAAATCTCGCAATTTCATTTGGTTTTGTCACAAGTGTTGTTTTTGGACGATTCGTAAAAATGATTGTGTTGGTTCACATTCATCAATTGGCCAAAAACCAATTTTTATATTAAATTTAGTTTTTCGATGATTGTCCCACCCTGCTTTACCCAAAACAGCGAGAAACATTACTTTAACAATGAAAAGTTTACTCTGCATTTGCCGGTGGAGTATTTCCCCATCGGAAAGTATATAAAAATATATTTAATTTTTTCTAAGATAAAACCATTTTCGTCCATATGCACTGTATTCTCAGATTAGAAACAATTTCTGGTTACGGCGACAATCTGTGACAAAGCAAACTGTAAACGCTTGTTTTGTGTTGTTAGCAATACACCGTTCTATTAAGTTGTGTGTCTATTAAAAGTACGTGAGAGTGGTTTAGCCATGCTGGTGAACAGTATTCAGCAACATGCTTTAGGATGTTTGTTCATAAGCAAAGACCATTTGCGTCCCAAAACGAGTGGGAAAGTTTTTGGATTACGTTGTTTCTAATACAAAACTTTGCAGATAAATTGAGATTTTTCTTATACGGCATTGGATTATCTTTAAGACCTTTCCAATTATACGTGGAAGTCACGTTTATGAACATTACTCCAATCTTTAATTTTCTTTGGAATCCTAGTTCAATGAAATTCGTTAAACTAAAGACCTGATCTGTACAACTTCAACTTGTTATTGTACTAACATACTCCATGTAAATTAATTAAATTAATTAAGAATAATTAATCCTCTAGTATAATATAAATAAATTAACCAATTATTTAATTCAAAATATATAAGTTAGTATACGAAACAATGATTGAACATTTACATTCAAAATTCATTTTCGCGGGAGATAGATATGCCCGAACTGTGCGCGAAGAGTCGCAAAAACAACTAACCATTTCGCAAATGTCATGATCTTACACCGACATCGTGGTCTACAAATCCAAACGCATTATTTCATTATGGAAGCGTGCTTTCACGCATAGATACGTACATATATAATTGTTGGCTTTCGCGGAAATATTTTCACAATATTCTACAATTCACTTACATACGTATTTTTTTGATTGGCTGGCTTCTGCATTGACAGGAGTAGCGCTGGTTCGCTTGCAGTTTAATTTGATTGGAGAACATCTTGTGACATCATAGAATTTCGACGGGGATGCAATCGTTCGTTAAGATTGCATCCCCGTCGAAATTCTATGATGTCAAAATTGTTCGTTAAGATTACCAACGTAGTTTTCATTAGTAGAAAATTTACACTTATTTTAGGAGTAATTTCTTTTAAGCCACGCTGAAGTAGTGCCGCCGGCCAGCCGTCCACCAGAAGTTGCTTCTTCTCAGCTAATTTCATATAAAATGATCCACCCAAGCCAATATTAGGGTCTTGTTCTGATAGTTTATGAGTAAGGATCTCGCACAACTCTAGCAGCTCTAATAGGTCTCCATCAAGTGAGCAAACTTATTCTTGCAGAGTGAGCTAATTCGCATTCTTCTGATTCTGATTGGCATCTAAGAAAGCGCCATGATAAATCACTTATTTTACTTTATTTAAATTTAATTCAATTACGGTCAGTAGCAAAATTCTATAACATCAGGTGAGCTATATTCATATACTACATTCACTAATTTTCTGCCGAAACTTTCGTCTGGTTACTTACTTTCATTCTATCATATCAATGTTTCATAACCCTTCCTTAACAAACTTCGTCAATGGGGAAGCAGTGGAGGTCAATGTGAGAGGAAAGTGAGGATCAATCGCCCGCGCACCGAGACAACAAGGATGGCAGAGATAGAACTCCAGAGGCACGGAAGAACATCACCCGTGCTTTTTCCGCTATTACTTAGCCGACAGTGAATTAATCCTACGTAGTAAAATTTCATTTTCTTCCGTCACAAATTATATCGTACCTACTACAATTTATTTCACCATTATTTTCATGTCTTCGTCAACTGGCTGGACGAACCTACATTATCGTCCTTAAACATTCATCACTCAACCATTTAATTCTAGCAACGTCCTGGAGGAACAGAAGAGAAACCAAAATCCAATCAGAAGAACAACTTAATAACAGAAATCAAATTATCTTTAGTTCGCTATTTTTAATTCTGATTTTGTTAATGGAAATGGAATCATCCTACAACTTTTTGAATTATAAGTTGAAGCTACACATATTGTCAGTCAATTCAAATCGCGAATCGAGTCATATATTTGAAGTTATAAATATTAAGGAACATCCGATCATTTTCCTTTTTTTTGAAAAGGGAGGACAATTTCTTTTCCTGTAGCAAGTTAGTAAAGAAATTAGCCACCCATGTTCGAACACTGTCTGTACTATTAATTATAAATTAACGAGTACATTCCGTTTATTTTTCTTAAGCTTGCTCAACGTCATGTTATCCTCTACAATAGTGAACAGCCTAGAAACAGTGAACGTTTTCTAAAGCGAGTAAGCATCAACGAGTGAACTCATAAAATAATAAATACGGTTCATGGGTACCTTTTTACCGAAAAAAACAAGGAATTCCTCGATATGTCTTAAAGGTCCTCGATATGCGGTTAGGTTTAATTCAAATGCAATCATTTGTTCATTCCGTAGCACAGCCTTTTGTACAAAGATTTTAAAGATGGATAAAGAAAGGATGAATGGATAAATCCTAAGTAATATTAATAATTGAGAACAAACACTCATAGAAAGACTACTATGTGTTTAAAAGAATCAAAAGACATTTTATTTGATTGCATTTGTGTAAATTGGTGTAGATTTACATCCTAGTAAGTTCCAATGGTCATAAAAATATAAACTATTGTACCCTATAAATCACCTACGCATGAATCAACCAGGTCCCAATATTTGCCTACGTCGCGAATAGCTCTGCTGTTCTGTTTGCCGCGGTTTTAGGCAGTTCTTGACTCACTTTTCTGGTAATGTCTAACAGGGTAGTCGTCAAGAACCTTTCAATTCGATTACCCGTGTTAGCGCCTACCCATGAATCCTCCAGTCCCAGTATTTGCCTGCGACGCGGACAGCTTCGATGTCCGTTTTAATATCAGTTGCATATATCAGAGATTTTGACAAAGATTCAAAAATATTAACATATTGTTAAAAGAATTAAAAGACATTTAAAAAAATGATTAGATTGCGTTTGTACGACTTCATGGAGTTCACAGATCGACAAGACATAAAAAATATAAATATATTGCTTTAATAAATATCTCAGATTTTGACTTTCAGTATATAAAACATGAAAAATCGCATGTGGAGTGCTCATACGCGAATATTTATAATATAGTGGTTCTAATTTTTCCTGTTGTAGTTCGATATGATTGCAATAAATATTCTAAATAGAATGCATCCATTTCGGAGACTAAAATGGATTTTAGATAATATATTTTTTTAATGTGTATCGACATTTTACGAGTTGTTTTCAACATCTTTTTTTTCGTGAATAATCTGCATTGTCATAAAAGCATGTTGTGGTGCTCGAAAAGAATATAAACGAAGTCGATAAATTTTTAACACTATTGTGAGATTTTGTACTACCAGGAGCATTTTAAAACAAACATAATACAAACTTCTTGAAATTGTACATATTTTATTTCTTTCATATTAATTTCATATTAACTTCATATTAATTTATGAACTCATCATAATAACTTTGAAAATCAGAAAGCAGAATAAGCAAATAATAAACTCATGAGATCAGAAAACTGATCGTGGGTTTAAATCAGAGGTGTGTCCAGAACCTCACAAAGGGTTTAAATCAGTAAAATAAAGCCGTAGAGCCGCAGACAAAAAGTTTTTGATGCAGAAAAGTTATTTTTTTACTGGCGTGAAGTTAGCACTAAATCCAGCAAAAAAATAAAAAAGTAGAAATAAATTTTTTTAAGTTAACTATTTACGAATTTTCATCTCATTTTCAATAATTATTAACTAAAAAAAATAACAAAATAATGAAAATTGATAAAAGACTACAAACTTTTTGCGCAAACGATACTTTCTCAGCATTGATGAACACCACACCGCCTCCTGTAAATAAGTATGGATGGAAATGAAAGTTTTTGTCTTTATGAATGACATTGCCTTTCATTACAGACAAAATGAGATAATGTTTTTGTCTTTAAAATTTGCGCCTTTCAAAAAAGTTGACAAAATTTATTTATAACTCTGGCTGCCACGGATACATCATATCTTCTTCATATCAATATTGCCAACGAACTTAACTCGATAATCACTGTACCGCCTATTTTTCACATCACTTTTATGGTCTTATATAAAAGCTCATATATATAGAGGCAACAGAATTATCATCACCTCCAAAACTACTCAATTTTGAACTGTTTACTTATTATCATCTGTTAGGAATACGGTATAGGCAACTAATCTTACAGTATTGCTATGTCAGTTGCAAATAATCATTGTGTCGCTAAGCTGATTTTTGGGTGTGGTTATGTAGTGCTTATTGTGGTTTAGCTAAGTTATATCTGCTATTTTCTTAATTTTGTTACTATCTTTCAAGAACAACTGATTCATATCTTTGTCAAGGTAAGTTACTCTATTATGGCAAAGCCTTCCGACTTGACCGAGACAAAAAAAGGCTGCTACGACTATACTGTTGGAGAACTCCAATATGAGACAACGTCAAATTTAAAAAAAAAATTGGGATTTTACAACAATCAGTGGCCTTATTGAACAAGAAATTAAAAGAAAATGTACCGATTAGTGCCGGATGTGTGGATAAACTCGGTAGAAAAAAGTCATCACTCCAAGGGGAATGCGCCAATTAAGGAAAATAACTTATTGACAACAGAAGAACTATCAATTCTGTTATATCGGAAAAATTCCAAGGTTTCAGGTTAACAAGTATTCGAGCGGACAGTGCGGAAATCATTATACGAGCTCGACGTTAAATGTCGTAGACCGGTAAAAACGCCAAAATTGAAAAGATAAAAGAGGATGGTTTGGGCTAATGCTCACAAGCATCTCACAGTGGACGAATGGAGTTACGTGTTACAATAGTAAGTTACAAATAATACTTTTTTTAACACTAGTTGTCATCTCTGAGGTGATATTCAGCGATGAATCCACTTTTGACGTACTGGATGACAATACGGAATTTGTTAGAAGGAGGCCTGATGAGAAATTCAACGAGAACTGCGGCCGTAAAGCATCCCCAGCCTGTTATGGTTGGGGTTGCATAAGTGTCAAGGGCATGGGACGTTTGTATGTTTGTACGTACAAGCGAATCCTGGAGACGCGGCTGCTGCCTCAGCTGTAAAAATGGTTCCAGGAGGAACCAAATGTGTTTATGCAGGACGGGACACCCTGCCACATGGACATGTCCATCAAAAGATTCTTGGGGGAGAGGAATATCCCTGTTCTCCCATGGGCTGGCAATTTTCCCATGGACTGGAAAATAATTGGGAGCTGATGAAGAGGTGTTTAGCTAAGAAAAATATTATAATTAAAACGCAATTAGTTCAAAGAATAATATTCTACTGGAATATGATGAGGAACTGCGCGAAACTGCCCAAAAATATATTGAGAGCAAGCCCAAGAGTCGCCGCAGTGATCGCCGCCAAAGGTGGAACCACAAAATATTAATTTTAAAAATGTATAATATTTAAGTAAATAAACTTTTAGTGTAGGATTGTTATGAATGAAACTTGCTCTTATTTTACATCATTTTCACAAGATTAAAAAGTTATAGTATGAGTTTTGCTTGAAAATAGTAAAAAAGGTAAGTGTCCATAATAATGTTGTCAGAGATTGTAAATGTTACCAACAAAAACAAACTTTGCGCGATTATCACCATACCGCCTAATATTTACGTCAGTTTTTTTGGCCATAGGTCATATATTTAGGAAAGAGGTATGAAAATTTGAGGATGTAACCTTTTCAAAATGGTTGTTAGAAATGTTAGAATACATAACGTCAGACACAAAATTTCTTTTTGATACTAGCATTGCGAACAAACTTTACACGATAAAACTATACTACCTACTTTTCAAATCACTTTTATGGCCTTATATGAACGGTCATATATTTAGGAAGGACATATAAAAATTTGAGGATGTAACCCTTTGAAAACAGTTGTGAATTTTTTTTTTATAATTATGGCTGCTACTGATAGATCTGATCTTCTTGGTATAAATGTTGGCAACAAACTTTACGCGATAATCACTATAACTCCTATCTTTAACTTAAATTTTCTAGTAGAAAAGACATATCAAAATATGAGGATATAAGCCTTTCAAAAAAGTTGTCAAAAAAATTATAATTATGGCTGCGACGGACGTATCTTATCTTCTTGATATAAATGTTGCCAAAAACTTTGCGCAATAATCACCAAACCGCCTATTTTTCACATCAGTTTTATGGCCGTATATGATAGCTCATATATTTAGGAAAATGTTATCAAAATTTGAGGACGTAACCCTTTCAAAAAAGTTGTTAAATAAATATTAGAATACATAACGCCATGGATACAAAATTTCTTTTCGATATTAGCATTTCCAACAAACTTTACGCGATAATATTATACCGCCTACTTTTCACATCATTTTTATAGACTTATATGAAAGATCATATACTTAGAAAGGACATATCAAAATTTGAAGAATTAACCCTTTCAAAACAGTTGTCAAAAAAATTTATTATTATGGCTGCCACGGATACATCTTATCTTCTTGGTTAAATGTTGCCAACAAACTTTACACGATAATCGCTATACAAACCTATTTTTCACATCACTTTTATGGCCTTATATGAAAGCTCATATATTTTGAAAAACATATCAAATTTTGAGGATGTAAACCTTTCAAAAAAGTTGTCAAAAAATCGCTAGAATAACAAACATTACGGGTAGAAATTTTTTTGTTAATATAAATGTTGCCAACAAATCCTGTTGATATAAATGTTGCCCAATATTTTCCCATGTTGCCCAAATCTCATGATGGACTAATATTTTCTATTATACAACCTCGAATTTTTTATATCTGTGAGAACGCGTTTTCAAACGCATATCCACATGGGTTTAAATTAATGTAAAACAAATATGTACATATATTGTTTATTCATAAATACAACAAATAAAAACAGATATTTCATGCATTAATGGGTGTCTATCTCGTGTGTCCACCTCGCTAATTACTAAGCTGCATTCAGTTCATACATCTAATTATTCGTATAAAGGATTTTTTTACAAACCATAAGAAAATCTTACTTTACTTAAAATGAAATGCCACACGTCTGTTTTCTTTTGCAAATTCATCTCTAACGTCATCACAAAAACTTTTTCACGAGAATGTTCTTGTACTAATTTCTTTGCAATTAAATTTATCCCAAATCAAAAAGTCTTTCTTGTCCTCTAGAATTCCTAACAAAAATGTTGAGTCGTTTAAGCACGGAAAAGGAAGTTTCCGTAGCTGTCCCTACACCAGACTGAGTCTCAATTCGCATAATTTAAGAATTTCTGGTCTGCGAAAGCATGATCTTCATATACTTTTTAATGCCACAGTAAAACAGTATTTATTTTATTACAAGCTATTCTTAACCACGAGTCTTCGTGGACTACGAAAAAGCTTGCGATACAGTGGACCATCGTAGTATGTTCCAAGCCCTCGCGGATTGTAGAATCGATCATAAGGTTACACCTTATAATCGATAAAGTTACACCAACCTTATCGAGCATATTTACAAGAAAGCGAATGCTGTCATTAGACTCCATGAAGATACTCCTGACTTCAAAATGGAGCGAGGTGTGCGGCAAGGTGATGTCATCTCTCCCAAATTATTCACTAACCTTTTGGA
>WYDF02320798.1:0-14443 GCA_009867245.2 Adranes taylori
TATATATACGTTAATGAATGAGTTGAATTAATTTACATAGGGTATGTTAATCCGGTAACAAATCGACACGAGCCTCTTTTTGAGCGATTGTCAAATTTTGTAGGATCCAACGCAAACAAATGGTTATGTAATATTGATTGTATACTGCTCCCACTAGTACCCAAGAATGCCTCAATCTTACGATAAGTCACATGATAATGTTCTAGCATCAATGCGTGCCGGAACAACAACCGATTTTGGACGACCTGCATGGACGGTTGAATTCCATAAACTATCGACACTGGTCGTTCATGATGCTTTATCGCCAAAAGTTAAATCAAGTTTAACGATGTGCTGAGTTAATCCACGTCGAAAGTTAGAAAAAATAATCGCACGAAAATGTTCACAATTTCATTCCATTTTTCGCCAAGATGAAATTTTCAACTTACAGTAAACAAATAACACCCGTAGGTGAAATATTCTAAGTACGAATACCGTCAAAAATGTCAGATTTTACGATAGAGACGTCAGTTTTAGGATTGCCAAATCCCGAAATATAAAAGGCAGCCATTTAATCTAGCAAGAATAGATCGTGACGATGTGGAGAAAAAAAAAAGAAGTGATGAAATATACATAAATTTATTAACAATTAGGTCAAATCTGTTTCATTAGTCACTGTTAACAAAGAATTGATATCTTGCTCTTGTAAACAATCACAATGAATTAGCATATGTTTTTTGTACTGTTCACTCCGCGAGAACTTATCACCGCAAATTTTACAAACCTGTTGTGACGGTTTAGTCGGTTTACTGTGAATCAGTTTGTGACGGCGTAAATCTGGACCCAAACGAAATTTAGCGCCACACAGATCACACTGATACGGTTTATGACCGCTATGTAAATAAGAATGCACTTTTAATTCATGCGATCTGCGAAATTTCTTGGAGCAAATATTACACGAAAAACAAAGATCCGTACTATGAAATTTTTTATGAACAGTAAGCGCAGCTTTTTGTTTGAACCGTTTGCCGCACGTTTCACAAACAAATGATCGCTCATCGGAATGGATATTTTTATGATTTAACATGTTTTGTTTTGTGGAAAAAGTTAGTTCACATAAATCGCATGGAAAACGTTTGATTTTTAAATGTAATAAATCTATATGCCTCTTGACGCTTTGTAAACGTTTAAATGTTTTTCCGCATACCTGACATGAAAATTTCTTTTCGTCAGTATGAGTAACATAATGCCGAAGAAGCTCAGTTGATAATTCTATCCGCTTATAACAAACATCACATTTGTAATAGCTACTTAAATTTTCCTCATTCATTTGACAGCGTTTTAAAATTTCCTCGTTACGTTTTTTCCCCAAAAGTCGATTTCTTTTTGCTACTTCGAGTTCTTTACTTAATCTCAAATCTTTATGTTTACGACAAATATGATTGTTTAAATCGTTAATTCTTGTATAACTTGAATTGCAATTTGTGCAAAAATGGTGTTTGATACTACTTTTATGAACTGTTT
Organism: Adranes taylori; assembly: GCA_009867245.2. Taxonomy (NCBI): domain Eukaryota; kingdom Metazoa; phylum Arthropoda; class Insecta; order Coleoptera; family Staphylinidae; genus Adranes; species Adranes taylori. Next base: position 1,504 of record WYDF02320798.1, read on the forward strand.
CATCCATTGGTTTACATCGATTAATCTCATTTATAATTTCTTCCTCCGATACGTTATGTGCAGTCTTAATAAATTCTTTGGAATGTTGCAATTTCATATGATTCACTAAATCTTGTTTCCGTTTATATGTTCGCTTACATACTTCACATAGATATCTTTCAATAGAAGTGATTGCTTTGCCCAGTTTCGTATCTACTACATTTGTTTTCAAGTTTGTAATAGTAGTTATAACCATATCAGCTGATTTTCCTTTATCAATTTCTGTTGTACCATTTAATAATACCAATTCAGAGGATAACAGGTTATCGTTTATCGTGAATATAAGGTCTGAATCTTCGACAACCTCTAATTTAATCAATTCTAGTGTTCTACAAATAAAAAGATTAAAAATAAGAACTGTATACATTAAAATTTTGTTTCAAAATATCATTATATAAAATATTAATTAAACACTAGAAATTAAATACATAATTAAATTGAAAAAAAATATTTAATAATAATGTCTTCAGGTTCATAAAGGACAAACATTTATAAAATAATAACATTTAATTATATGTAACAGGAATTAAAAAATCATTCATAAAATTCGTGGATAGATCAGCCATTTGATTCAAGGCAGTTCTGTTCCACGCGAATGGGCGTCAATTTTAGAAATAGCGTTAGAACAATTAAAATAAATTAACATAAATTGTTATAGAACATATTTAATTGTCTGCTATTCTGGGGTTATTATTCTACGCCTTGGGGACCCCACACAGTGGCGTAACTACCGGTGTGCCATTTGTGCGAAACACACGGCCACGGCTTCAAAAGGGGCTCGGAACAATATTCTCTCAGGATATTTACGAGATAAGTGCTCGTTAAATAGTCGGAAGATATTGCGGATACAATTTCATCCCAAGTTCTTTCGTTTAGAGAATGTTTCAAGAATGATTTAATAAAATTAACATCCATTTTTGATTTATTAGATTTTATTTTAGTGAAAAATTATTATTCCTCTTTGGCAATCATTTCCATAGAAAATTACCTAGAGTACTAGATCACGAACCTCCTCACGAACGCGAACATCTCACGACATATCTCTGCCATGCTGATATTGTTTTTGAAATTGCTGCTGAGAGTTTCTTTGATATTGACTGCATCAAGTATATGACATTCACTCATAGCAAGATACAGGTATCTCTCATCAACCTTAAGGTGTGAGAATGTTGATCCATCGGCAAGCTGAATATCTGCCCTTTCTAGATCCGCTTTTGCTTTTCTGAGATGGACCAATGCGCATTTATCTGATCCAAATGCTATACCAATGTCCTTAGTCTACCTGGTGACTTAGTCTACCTGGTGACTATGTTTAAAGAGTTGATTAACTCCTTTTCGCTGGGAAAGAAGAGTTTTAAGTAATCCATAATCTTCTGTAATCCATATATTACAGAAGACTTAGGCTGTGTATCCGGCTACCAGGTTTTCCACATTGGTACCCTTTCAAGCGACGTAAAGCAGCGGCTAGAGGGAGTAGTGAAATGGAATACAACAAAGAGCTGATCGAGTCGCCTTGGAAGATACCCCTTTGGTAACTAGGTTCGTTACATCGCTTTTCTTGTCAGCTTTAATGACAAAGCGAGTTGACCATTGCGACATAAGTATTTGCGTGCAATTAACTAATCTCTCGTGATCTTTTAGGCTCTTCAATAGTTTGATAACCTAACTACATGGAGTGGTGTCAAATGCCTTCATGTAATCGTCCAAGCCATGGACAGGTTGCGCTTGTATTGGATTGCGTCTTGAATGACGCAACGATCAATTATCAGATTTTCTTTGCAATCAGCCAAGCCTTTCTTAGATCCACGTTGTTCGTAAATACATCCCCAAACGGGTTGTATGGCATTTAATATTTTTTCATTTAGGATGCTAGTAATCTTCTCTCTTATAGCAAGTGTTGAGGCAAGTTATGGGCCTATAATTTTTTGGATCAGATGATAGTCCTTTTTTGTACAGCAATACTGTCCGTCCTTCTGTAACCCACGGTGGAATAGGCTTTTCTCCGTTGAGATACGATGTGAATTCTCTGGCCAGATGTACGTGCGTGCAAGTAAACTTTCTCCACCAAAAATTCATAATACTGTCCGGTTCAGGCGCGGCGAAGTTCTTTTTGACTTTCAAAGCTCTCTGTATCTCATCAACTATTATAGGCGGACAAGTATCCTGATTTTGGGCGTGACGTTCACAAAAGGAATTAAACAACGTCTTTACATGACATGGTACCGTGTGTTCATATAGGTCTAGCCAGAAAGCTTCAACCTCTTGGGCAGAGAGTGGGCTGCCTGGATTTCCCATCACTTGTTTCTGAAATAGCTTTGAGGGATTGTGACGGAAGGTAAAGTCGTCACTAATGAATTTTATTTTTCGACAGTTCCTTTTTGACTTGCAATTGCATATGAATTTGTTCAATGTGCTTTTGTTTAATAGTTACTAAAATAACTTTATTGAGTGTGTGGTGTACAGATCTGAACTTTTTTATAATCTTTCGAATTTTTGGAGTGTACTTTCTCCCACTGGTTATATAATCCACCACACTTTGCAGTCTTGAAATCTCCTGACGCTTTGCTTTAATTTGTCCCTGCAGCTTCTTTCTCTTAAGCAATTTATGCAAATTTGGGCCACTTTGACGCTTCCCTTCCGGAACCAATTCTAAAGTGGCCGCGTATACATTTTGATTTATGCTTAATAAGTCGGAATTAGGATGGATTCTCTCTTCTAACACACGGTTAACCCTGGCAATATCTTTTGATTTCCGCAAGAATTTAGAAAAAATGATGGTGTTCTCTTGCCTTTAAATCCTCAATGGACCCGTGCGCATATCATATTCAGTGGCCACTTCTGTGCAGATTATTATTATTAATTATTATTCTGTAATATGGTTCGCGAAGGGACCTTTTTACCATCTCAACCAAAAAGATCTTTTGTAGCCTGTACTTTCTTATGGTTTTAAAGCAGTTTTGGTTCTCAAAAGACATTAGGAGTGCTGTTTCCCGTTTTTCACTCTTCTCATTGTCATACCTCAGAAGTGTCTGAGCCTGCAATTCAATGTTGCAGAACATTCATATATAATGTGTTTTGCCGTTTCTGCATCTGTTTTGCTGAATCGACATGAATTGGGTTTTCAATCTTATCAATTTTATGCATATGTTAATGCAGAGGATAATGTCCTATAATATAATTCGTGTATACCAAGAATTCCTCTTGAGTGGGACTGAGCAGTTGAATAACTATAATCCTTCCCAAAACCAGCCTGACTATCGTGAAGGATACTGTTTGGTACTAGATGTCCCTGCAGCTGACTAGTTATTATTTCTTATAAAATTTTTGAGATAGTTGGACGTATATTATCGGACATAAATCATTATACGCGGAGTGATTCAGTATTTTAAGAATAGGTAAAATCAGCTCTAATAGGCTGATAAATATACTAAATGTTAAATACAGAAAGTATTTTACACGAGTTATATATTTAAAGGCAGAATAAGAGAATCCATAGTATGTCGAGATCATCAACTCTAATGGACTTGAATACCCAGCAATATTTTAGTCTTATCAACTTCACGAAATATACACACAATCACTTTCCAAATCCCACTTTTTTTGTATTCAGGGGCCTCCAAAACGTCCTTATCAATAAAAAAAATGTCAAAATCTAAAATTTCATCAATCTTGTGTCTGATATACATGTACATGGTGTGGCGCTAAAATCCGGACAAATTAAACATTTATTTGAAACATAATTTTTATTGCAAAAATGGAGAAGCTTATAATTATTTTTTTTACTAAATTGTTTGTTGGGTCATAAAAAACATATTTATTCACTATAACCCCCCTCTGCTTGAATGACCGTCTCCATTATTGTTCTGAAGCGTTCGCAGGCCCGTTTTAATGAGTCGTCAAGGTTCATATCGGCGAATACCGCTTGAATAGCGGCTCTCAATTATGCGATGTTTGGGTGGCTGGACTGGTTAGTGACCCTTTGAACCACGCTCCATACATAGAAGTCCAAAGGATTTAAATCTGGGTTGTTGGGAGACCAAAACTCTTTGGACTGAAACATGTCGACGTTGTCTGACAACCTATTTTGCTCCAAATGACTTGTGTGCGCGGGTGCACCGTCCTGTTGGAAAACATACAGTATTCCAGCCGATACAGTTTCCACCCATGGTTACCTCACATTTATCAGAACATGCAAATAAACTTCGTTTTTGTCATCTGTGTTAAAAAAAAAGCGGTGGCATGACATCACCCTCACTGGTCGCAACAATAAGACGTGAACATTCGCAGGAAATTTCGTTCTGGAAACATTGAAGACATCGTCAGGATCATGGGCGAACCAGCGATCATTCTTTCTATTACTTTACGCATCGATCGTAAAAAAAAATTTCGCCAGAAAAAAACCTGAGGTCTGGCAACATTGTTTCGTAAAGAACACAAAGCAAGTTTCAGCTTCGGATAACATCTGTCTCCAATTTTCGACAATTTCCGTCGACAATTTTCGAATCGACTGTCCTGGATTCTCAAAAATCAGTTCCTGAGCCCGTTGAATGATTTCGGGTCTCCTGACAACGCGTTCCTTCGAATGAGTTTTCCTTGCCGCAAAACCTTCGTTGGACTTCTCCGACTCGTTATATTTCGCAACGACATCAGAAACAGTCGATCTTAGATACTGTCGCTTAGATACTCTGTCGCTGAGCGCCCAGCGCTAACATTTTCGATAATTGCGGTTCTTCGATTATACTCCGCTTGCTTTCAACATTGCGACTGTTTCTGGTTATGAATGTTTAGTACGTGTGTCAAGCTATTTGGACGTGAATCGCGACCTCTCGAAGTGTCATAGAACGGTAGGAAATCAATAGTGAATTTTGTCCGAATTTTGGCGCCGCACCATGTATATATGCACTTGAATGTATGAACATCATGTTTGTGAGCATAGATAACGACATAATTTGGATGTTTAAGTACTTATGTAGAGCAAGAATATATTTAGCATGTTTAAACAGAGACATATCAAAATACGCATCTATTTGTGCGACAGGACCCATTACAACTGCTGTAATTAAAATTGTTGTAATTAAAATAATAAGAACAGAGAAATAATATTTACTTATAATATATTCATTATTTTAATATGTACATCATAAATTCCAATATATTCTACATTGTTCAAAACTTACGAGTAAAAATTTAAAAGCTGTTTTCTTTACAATTAAAGATCTCAATTTTTTTTTTTTTAAACTTTCACAAATTTTCCTGTTTCAAATTTCGAGCCTCTCCATTATTTTCATCAGGTATCCAATCATTGCGTTGTTCAGTCTTTGGAATGCCCATATGTCCCCGCATATGAACTTTAAGATATCTGTTCTGTCGAAACTTCTTTCCACAAATAGGACATTCAAAGTCCATAACATTGCTATGTATCAATTTATGTCGCCTTAATTCTTGATTCAAACGGAATTTCGCCGGACAAGCATCACATATATATGGCTTATGTCCGGTATGAATATAACAATGTACTTTCATGTCGGCTCGTCGACGAAACTTACGGCCGCATACGTTACACGTGTAAGGTTTATTCGTATTATGGAATTTCTTATGCATGTTTAGTGCAGCGCTCTGTTTAAAATTCTTACCACACAATTCGCAGATGAATGGTCGCAAATCGGAATGAATCTGTTTATGAATTTCTAAATATGTTTTGCAGGAGAATTTTGCATCACATTGATCACATTCGAAGGGTTTTATTTTTAAATGGTATTCGCTCACATGACGCTTAACACCAGCAAGTGCTTTAAATGTTCTTCCGCAAATGTGGCAGGAATATGGACGGTCTTCGCTATGTGTTGAATAATGTTTAAGGAATATATGCATTTGTTCGAATCCCTTTTCACATTGATCGCATTTATAAAACGAATTTGTTCCTTCGCCTATTTGACAACGCTTTGCAATTTCTAAATTTTGTTTCTTTCGAGCAATTTTACTCCTACTATCTTTAATAACAGCTTCTTCATCCATATTATTAGTGCTATGCTTATTTTTCATATGCCTTTCCATATCATATTTTGTTGTAGAAATTTTATCACAATATTTGCAGAAATAACTTTCATCAACATTTTCATTTTGGCCATCTTCTTTCTTCACTTTATGTACTTCATTTAGATGCGCTTCTAACATTACACGAAGTTTAAAAATTTCTTTGCATGATCCGCATTTGAAAATATCATTTTTATGTACGTATTCTGGATGCTTCACTTTATGATGTTTTAACATATCAAATCTTCTAGTGTATGATCTATTACACACTTCGCAAACGAATAAAATAGGAACGGCTTTCTTTTTTTCAAATTCTTCATCAGCTTCCATCTCGGATTCATGGTATTTTTTTAAATGTCGCTCCAGGCAATGTTTTTTCGAAAACACTTTATCACAATATTTGCATAAACACTCTTTACTCGCATAAACACCTTTTAAAATCTGATGAGCTTCTTTTAAATGATCATAAAACATGTTTCGCTGTTTATACTTTTCATTACAAATTTCACATTGAAACATTTTAGGTTTGGAAACAATTGGATGCTGAGATTCTTGATGCTTAATCAAATCAAAATTTCGTGTAAAACTTTTTTTGCACAATTCACAAAAGTATTCCTTCGTGGGCGATTTTAGTCTGCTTCTTCCACGCCGCTTTTTATTTGGCTCGGCTTGCAGTACATTTTCCTCCTTTAACACTTGATCGCAAGTATTTGTCTCAGACGCATGTCCATTTGTGTCAACAAACAAATCAGTCTGAAATGATTTATCATCGACTATCGATATGTTGTCCTCTTCTATTGTTTTTTGTTTAACAATCTGTAGATTCCTATAAACAAAAAATTTTTGTTTGTGAGATATTATCACAAAACATGCAGCTAGATAGTTTCTTAATCTATGGTTTTCTTCATTTAATTTTAAATAGTTCACATAAATATTACAACATTTATATGCAAGAAAAGTAATACTTTGTTATCGGTTAATTAATTCAATAGAAATTAAATTAAATAAACAATTTAATAATCATTCATTAACAAGTGCTTTAATTTTAATATCAATTGTTAAATAAATGTAATTCTATTTCAATACGTTGAAGATTTTTGCAAACAGAAACCATTCATGTCAAGCATCGAAAGGATTTATGAGTTTTGCACACGTGCAGTTAGCTAGGTGAATTTTTTTCAATAGATTTTTTATATATATATATATATATATATATATAAATATTTGGGATAATTATTGTTTCCGATTATTCTTTTTTGTGAATTTCAACGGAAATATTTGTTCGTTACGTCCAACGATTTTTAATGAGGTCAAGTTACGATTTTCGTCACTATGGCTTTAACGGACATAATAGTCTTTTTGGTTCTTAGTTCTACGTCTTCAGAGAATATTAGCAGAAGACGATTTCAATTCAATGTTTTTCGAACTTTTTGTCACGTAGACCTATCACCACCACTTACGATACATAAGGTATGTATCGCCGTTAGAATTCGCATATAAAAGCTCTATACATCCTAATTTCGAGAAGGCGCAATTTGGAAATTGTGCTCTTCGGGTCTGCTTCGAGCATTTCGCGCTATTTGAAGACATAATCTGCAATTAAAACGACCAATTTCGACCAATTACTAAATAGACGGACAATATTCTCATTATATTCGTTGACAAACAAGTGTTTATATTAACCTGACCAGCATTAGCATCCGTATATCCGAACATTAACGTGTAATAGGAGATATTTCGTTTATGCCGTTTATCCTTGAAACCGAAGTACAAATATTAGCAAAAATCAATTATATCCAGTTCGCTAACATTGGAATTATAATTAACTTCAATCAATATTTTCAATTAGTTGACCTATAAATATCAATATGTGTACTGAATAATAATTAAATACGCCACTTCTTTCCCACTCCCTGAGGCTCATATATGAGTATTATATACTTATATATAAACGCCTAACTTTGTCCGTCCGTCTGTCTGTCTGTCTGCCTGTCGTATTTGTGTCTAGAACGCTTTTGATTTTAATATATCAAGCATTTATGTGCAAGTGAGATAGTTAGTACTTTTTTAGTACGTACGAATGCTGCATTAAAAGAAACATGAATTACGTTTAGTTTACATTCAATACTAGCAGTGGCGTGAATTTAAATTTTTTTATTATGTTAGATTATATTATATAACTTAATTTTCTATTTTACTCTGTGTGAATTACGAAAAACGCGAGGTAGGGGTCAAATAACTCAACTCATTTGGGTAAATAAAATATGACCTGGTAATGGATAGTCGTTTTACGACGGGTTATCATCTAGTCTGTTATAAAGTAATATGAAAAGCGGTAAGGTGAGAATACAATGAAAATCATAACATAATCACGATTCTTGTCTGTTCCTCAAAAAAAAATCCTATTTTGATTTTAAAATCCTGTAAATTAATATAGACCAACTGAATGCAGTTTTTACTGTAAAATAAATAAATAAATAATGTATAATAAAAATAAATAATGTAAAAAGTAAAATCAATAGTAAAATAAATAATGTTATGACATTTTCGGCAAGGAATTCAGAAGCCTAATTAAAAATTGTAATTTAAGCATCATTAAAAATTGTACTCAGATGATATAAAAAATCCAGAATAAAAATTATTTCTATTGTTATTGTGATCGGGGACTTTTTAATGGCCTAACAGGCATGATCACGTTAACGTGTTTACAATTTCGGTCAAATATAGACTCGCAATATCCACATTGTTATAATAATCATCTGTTAATAATTCATGAGAACAAGATAAAACGCCCCTTATACTCTAATGCAGTAGGTGGTTATATAAAAGACAATGATCGTCTTAATGGGTGCACTAGGTAAATGCATAATACATATTCAGATAACACTTAGTCGCTAAAAAAAGCACCTCAGATATATATATATATATATATATATATATATATATGTATATATATATAGAGAGAGAGAGAGATTTGATAGCCAGATGTTTTAGTTACATAAAGTTCTAATTTCGAATTCGAAGGCAATTATTTTTATATTATGTATTTTTACATATAGAGCAATTTCCAACCGACAATTTTTATGGTCTTAACGAACTTTCTTATTTACTTTACAAAAGTTTTATTATTTCTAAACTCCTAGGTCCTAGCCATGTACAATTACCCACCACTACTTTCAATAGAACTTTATTTACGGTAAGAATTTGCATATAAAACGCGCAATACTGAATTGGTGGTTTTCGTATCTTCGGCGAACATTTAGCGTTTTTCGTAGTCACAATTCACAATAAAATGTCCAGACCTATCTTTTGGCCACCGAGCGTTTATCGCGACCATAAGAGCGGTTTGTTCAAACCGCTATTTAAAGTGTATTATGTTGTTACTACTATGGCGTACTGTGTTAAGCGAGCGCGTATAGAGTAACACCTTGATAGAATATATAAAACGCATTAGGAAGTGGGTGGAGCTTTAAGTTTGGCTCGTATACTCTATTCACTAGCTTTTATATAGTCTATTTACTTGTATCTTTCTTAATCAATTAAAATGTTATTTAAATAATTATTTACAAACTGTTATCACAAGTTAATTACATGTTATCGTTTTATAGCTTATGTGTTATACTATTTATATAGATCCCTTCCAGCCAGGCTAATGCGTTAGGCTGATACATTTAAATCGAACATTTGATAATTATTGTAATTATTATGGTGATAAATAAAGATTTGTTCATAGCGTTAAAGTCAAATCCAAATTAATCAATTATCAAATCAAATCTATAATCAAAAGCTAAACAAGGCATCTGCAGAATCTTTACATTCCTCTCATTTTCACTTTTCTAGTATTTTTATACTTTTTAACTCTTTCCTCATCCACTAACCGTGTTTTCGCTACAACCAAGAGAAGGCCAGCGTCAAAGAAGCTAATGGAGAAGCCACGAGCGAAACTCACCAAACGCAGCAACAAATTTGTCTTCAACAACCAAATCGCTTCCATTCACTCGCATCACTCAACGACGTTCGGCCGCATCCAAAAATGGCCGATGTTCTTCATCAATAAACTGACATTTCAACAATCCAATCTGCCCCGCACCATCATCAAAATAACCAAACATTGACGAGCCATAGATGTTTCATTCACAACCATCCTCAAGATCAGAAAAACGAAAATATATCAAATCAAAATTTATATCTAGTTTGCTACTAATTTATTTTTTACTTCTATTTATGGAATGAAATTCGATTATCCTAAGTAACCTATTGAATTATAATTAATTTCACTTCACAATGTCAGTCATTTAACTGAGCGCAGATAGTCAAATAATTTATTATATTAAGAAAAAAGGCAGTAAAGCACTTGAATATATAAGGCAAGCGTATAGTACGCTTGTCGACCCAAATCTATTGTTATATTTACCCTTTCATCTGTTTGTATAGTTTAATATTATAATGGGCCGGATTTGAAAAAGCAGCCGGATTAGATGAAATATTTAAATAGAGTTTTATGCAAGAGCATTATATGTATAGTCTATCAGACGTGATACCACCTATTAGATATTTTGTTGGCCAATGTCATGGCCCTATTACATAATTTACATCCAGGAAAGTAATTGAATCGTAGACATTAACTTCCATTGCAAATGTTATGTGTGGATTTAAAGTAATTAAAATGTTAGGAAAACTTTCAATTTGAGTTCTAGTAAGCGTAAAATACATGATCTACATACCTTGAGCAGTATGTTTTTTTTTCTTAAACAATTTATCAGAATTCAGAACTTTGGATGGTATATGGTCCAGGAAAATGGAAGCAAGAAGGGGTGCACTTGGAATTTCTATTTATCTTAATTAAGAAAAATATGAAATGTGTTTCTACTCGTCTATTTTTTTATTGCAAAGCCTGCGACATAAAAAATGAGTTAAAGTGATGCCTCTAGTTTTATGAAATATATAGATTTTCTCCAACTAAATAGAACATAAAATATGTAAAGACAAAATATCTGATTATAACGCATAATTATTCGCCCTTATGAAATAATCTATTATGTTGTTCAAATTGTATAGATTTACAAAAACTATATTGACAGATCCCACAAGATTTGAGCGACTTATTATTTTGATGAGTTTTAAGATGCGTAATATAGATATGACCAAAACGGAATGAACTCCCACAAATTTCGCATCGATAAGACTTCTGATCGCTATGAACACGCCTATGCAATTTCAGTTCACTCGCACGACGAAATTTCTTCATACATAAGTCGCATTGAAACTTTTTGATATCCGAATGGAATTTCATATGTACAAATAGCGATGCTGGTTGTTTGAAAGCTTTTCCACAAATATGACACATAAAAGATCGATGTGTCCGGTGTGTTTTTAGATGCGCATTCAATGTACTCTTCCTATTAAATTTTCGCATGCATTCGATGCATTGGAAATTACGTAAATTGCGATGCGATGCTATATGTGTAGTTAAATTTTGTTTCGTACTAAACTTGTGATTGCATGTTGGGCAAATAAATCCTTTTTTATTAAATCTAGTTGTTTCTTCTTTCTTCATTATTCCTTCATTTTGGTTTATTATCTCTTCATTACTAAAAGAAACCGACGTAACATCTTCGATAGGAATGTACGTAGTATTATAAAATTTCTGATCAACTAAAATATTGTTTTTCACAAGTAATTTATTTGGTATGTGTAATTTTTCACGCGTACATATATTGTGACGAATATGTTCGTCTAGCAATTCATTACTAGTAAAATACGTTTTGCAACATTGGCATTCGTATAATGCTTTTATTGGAATCGTTTCTAAATCGTTATTTATTGTTATTATTTCTAATATATTGATAGCTTCGACTTGATTAAATCTTTGCATGCCCATCTCTTCATTTGATGGATTAACGTCAATAATATTTGATGGTAATCTGTAACAACGAAGCTGATGTAAGTATGTAATAATATGAATTGAATGAATTTTTTTCTTTTGATCTTATTCATAAATATTGCTGTAAAAAGGACGAAAAAGTATTAAATGCAAAGGCATGCGACTTACAAATAGACGAGTAATACTTTTCCTTTATGTAGTATATAGTAAACCATTTAACTGCCAGTATAGGAAAGTTGGAATAGTGAGCTCATCTACGAATTTCTTTTATTTGCAAATTATTTGAAAAAAGTGTGGCATATTTTCTCACACATATTTCATTCTCATAAGTTCACATTATTATTTTAGATAACATTTTATAAATAACATTTGGAAGCAACATTAAATGAAATTGATTGATTGATAAGTGTTTTCCACGTAGTTTAAAAGTAAAGTGACGTCACAGTAAAATGATATTCTACGAGGATTGTTCAGTAACTATGTGGCCTACCACAGAAATGGCACGAATTTGCAGGAATCTTCTTTATCATTCTGTAGAATCATAGGTTAAATATGACAGTACAGAGCGATCTGTCAATTAGTAGGCCAAAGTGAAAGTCTTGTGTGATTTTGTAAATAATGGAAAAAACTGAGTTGAGAGCAGTGCTAAAGTACTTTCATTTGAAAGGCAAAGTTGGAACGACCAATCGAAATCAAAGCAAAGTTGGATTCAACATTATTGGAATCAGCTCCTTCGTTTTCAATGGTTAAAACCTGGTTTGATGAATTTAAGCGTGGTCGTAGGGACACAAATGATGAACCCCGTATAGGACGTCCAAAAACTGCTACTGCCCAGGATATGATTGAAAAAGTCCACCGAATCGTCTTGGATGACCATCGAGTAAAAGTACACGAGATAGTAGACATGGTGGGTATCTCAAATGACAGTGTGCACAGAATTTTAACTGAAGAATTGGAAATGAAAAAATATTCGGCGCGTTGGGT